>SZWC01019361.1:0-10773 GCA_023375785.1 Penium margaritaceum | reverse complement strand
AGAGAGAGAGAGAGAGAGAGAGAGAGAGAGAGAGAGGAAGAGACTACCAATACTTAAGCAGGCTGGTGCTGCACCAGCCCGCACCAGGCTCATTCATGCACCAGTGGTGCTTGAATGAGGACATCGAGAATAGTTTGGAAAATCTTGGTGCTAACAGCCTGTTATCCGGTTGATCTGTTTGCCTTACGGACTACTCACTCCAGGCAAAATTCTCCCCCCCTTCCCCCGGGCGCCTTCCCCTTTCAAGGGCGAACACACCCGTCCGCACTCCATCCAGCTTTACGTACCCATGAAGTTTCGACTCAGCGCCAACTTCAGATCGGCAATTCGAGGCTGTCTGAGATGTGGCAACGGCGAGGGCTTGCTGAGGCAGGGTGATGTTTCCCTCAAGGGAGCGAAGACCTCCTCCCCCATTCTGATTCAGCAGATTCGAGGCAAGCTGGAAAAAGGCAAGGTTTAGCAACGCCTCCTCCATGATGCTGCTGGCGTTTCTTGGTGATATCTTCGAGGTTCCTGTAGTGATGCGTTAGTGATGCGTGATCCGAGCAACCACGCACACGGCGTGGTTGCTCGGATGCACCCGATAGATGTGTGCAGGACAGTCGGAGCAGGCTGGATTCTCAGGGGTGGAGACGCTACTACCACTCTAGCCTGAAGTAGTGCGCGTGTGCGTCGCTCTCAGAATTGCCAGCGGAAAAGTGCAAGGTAGCTGGCCTCTTCCGTTGCAACAGCTGCGTCGGATGCGGGCAATGGTCTTCCGTTGTGTCCTGGGTCATCAGACTCTTGGCAAGGATTGGGAGGTCCTTTAAGCGCTGGCCGGTGGGTGTGGAGAGACGGATCGCCTCTCGGGTGGTGACGACGACTGGGCGTGCCACGCGTAGAAGATGGGAAAGGTGTTGGACCAACACCGCACGTTGAGTGTTGAAGCTGTAACACTGGGGTGGTTGTGAATGCTACAAATGGTGACAGCGGAGGCAGTTGCGGTCGGTTGGGCGAACGTCTGGCCCTCTGTGTGTGATGGTGGTGGTTGTTTGGGCAGGTTGTTCTGAGGTCTAATCCGTGAGCTTGTAATTGACTAGAGCAGCCGGCTGGTGTTTTCAGAACTGTGCGCTGGGAGTAGAGAGAGTCGCGCTGGAGTGAAGGCAGACGTGAGGCTTGAGGCCTGAGGTGAGTCGATGGGAGGTCGTGGCGGCGAGGCGGTAGTTTGAACAGGCTAACCGCCACATTGCAGTGATGACTGCACTGACGCCAAGGCGGATCAAGACGAGGGACTTTAAGGCGGTTCATGAGAAATACTCGGAACTTCGCGAGCCGGAAGATGCTTCGGCCTCGTCCATCTCTGCGTGAGGTCCCCTGATTCATGCACAGAGAGCGTTTGTGAGCCCTGGAAAACTCCCATGACAGGACGCATTCGTTTTTAGGGCATAATGGCGTTATCAGCGCGGTCAGAATACTGGACGCCCAACGTGTGGCTTGTGTGCACGATGGGGTCACCGTCGGAAAATCCTTAGAGGCGTCTAGGGGCGAGTAGACAGAAAAGAAGCCCGGTAATCAGAGATAATACACGAGCACCCAATAGTGTGAGATTTTTTAGGATGGCAACGAATAGGAGCGAGGGAATGGTAGAAAGTATGTATTGAGGCAGAAAGGAGAAAGGGAGTGGGCGAATTTGAGGGAAAAGGGAGCGAGAATGAGGGAAAATGTAAAACAAGGTGAAAGAAGACTTCAGGCAAGCGTCAGGTCTCATTCCACAAACACAGACGGTAGTAAAGGTCCACAAGCAACTCAACACAAAAAAAACTTCTGCGAAAAAGCAAAGGAGGTGGGGATTTGCTTTGGGCCGTAGAGAAGCATCACAGACACTTCATTCTACAGTAGCCGCCAACATAATCATTACTAGAAACTGGTGGGGGGCATTCTCCCAACAAAATAAAGGCCAATAAGAGAAGAAGTTTTTCCTTCAGTTTATGCATACGGAGGTCTGACAATGATTTGGTACGCAAGTCCCCCATACCCAGTAACCGCTCTTCAAGAGCATGCGAACACCATGTCGCCCCTGCATGCAATGCAGCATCGGGGTGCTAACGTCATCAGGCCCCTCTAACAATCACAAACCCCACTTTGGAGATGTTTGAGATTGTTCGAGGGACGAGTTTGCGTGGGTTCCCGTAAGGTTTGCATGGGTTCCCGTAAGGTTTGCGTCGGTGGACCGAGACACCCAATACGTTCAAAGGAATCTTCTCGGCTTCACTATCAGGAGGCCCAACAGATACCTGCAAAGAAAAAACCCTCAACACTGAATGTAAATTGAGGTTGGGTTTAAATTTGATTTTCCTGCAAATCAGTGTTGATTTCTGTGTCATTGAAAATATTGAAATGGGCGTTTTTGCACAATCGAGATCGAGCCATGAACCATTTTTTTTGTCAAAGTGCAATGTAGGGTTTTATGTTTTCTGCGGGCTCCACTTGTGAAAATCATACAAAACCCTAAATTGTACAAGGGGGTTTGCATGTGAACAAAGGAAGAAAAGGGTCATGATCTTGTGAGAGAGCAAGGGTCGCGATCAAGCGACGGTCACATGACCCTCCTTTCCATGCTCGATTAGACAAAAACTTCATGGCAAGTGATGGCTAATACCTCTTTCTTTTTTTTAAGTGTTGAACATGGGGGCCATAAATTTCTACAACTGGATATGGGAGGTTCAACCCTTCGGGCGTGTGGATATATGGGTTATTTCTCCCTTATGCATACTTTCAGCTCCTCTTAGGAAGTTAAATAAGGTGCATGTGCTATGGATCCTCTCGCACCAAACTAACTCAACTCACCTAAGAAATTTGTGGTGAGTTGAGTTTGTAGAGTTTCTTAACTAGTTCATTGCAAAACAAAAACAAATCGCTCAATTTTCCTTCTTGGCTTGATTACACCCACTTTTCTTCTTCTAATTTCATTCAACGCTCATGTGAGTGTATTATTTTGCATGTAGCATGCACATTTTGAACTGTTTTCCCCAACTCATAAAAATGCAGTTATTGTATGCATGCAATGACGTGGCTCACTTTAACAACATCATACTCCATGTAAATAAAAGCAAAATGATCAAGCGATAGCTCCACTGACAAATTTGTTGTGCAAGAATTATCAATTGAGTAAATTTGTTATACCTCTATGGTTTTTGTAACTTTCTAGCAAGTCGTTGCCATCGCCCCACAATTTGAACTTTTATGGGGTGTAACTTTGTGAAATCGGTCAATAGTGACATTCTCACATGACATACAATCTCAAATTTTCTAAGCGTGTCAACTCGCTGAAGCATGATGCTATGGGCTCCAGTATGATAGTAGATGGTCAACAACGACCTGTGATTTGTCAATTTTTGAAGTGAGAGAACACCGAAAAAAAATCTAAGTTTCTTTGTGGAGTTGTGAGAAGAGCCTCTATTCATCTACAAGGCCACTAAAAACCACAACCGTTTTGGAAACCCATCTTTAGATCACAAGTGAAGTTTTTTTGGCGCATGAAGCCTATTCTTTCCACCTCTGCAAAAAATTGGATTCTGACACAAAATAAAGAAAACAATTCATAACTTTCATCAGTAAGTTACACAACTATTGTTCATTCTAAAGCCAAATCATCATTAGTATCCTTTTGACATGAGTGACCCTCTCTCCTTTTGAGAAGTGGACAAAGAGGGAATGTACAATAAACGAGAGGGAAAGGTTGAAACAAAGCTAGAAAGAGATAAAGGGATTGCGTAAATAAAATGAAAGATATTTTGCTACCACTTAAATACAAAGAGTCAAGGGATGTCCAACTTCAGCATGTTCTAAGGAATGTTAAAGGTAAGGAAAGAATATTTCAACTTCAAGGTCGTCTTTATAAAATCATTTCAAACATGCCGTTTATGAAAAATCCTTTCATTAGACATTTATATTCTTTTATTTCTCAACACATTACTTCACAAAGGATGATCGTCATTTATTTCTGCAATTTTGATAGAAGAATTTGACTAATAGTTCTTCAAGAACTCACTTCATAATCTTATTAATACCATTCCATCCTCAATCTCTTTCCCCTCTCTTAATTGATCTATCCCTTTCTTCCCTCTATCTCTCAACATCTCTTCTTGCTCCTCTCATTCTCTCTCAATATTTTTCTCCTTAACTTTATATATCCTATGTTTTCTTTGATTAAACAACCTATTATTAAAAACTCTTATGCTCATATATTCAAGTCTTTTGGAGACGAAATTGCATCCATGAGCACATATATCATATTGTGGAGATCTAATAGAAATCTAATCAGTTGAAAAGGTGATTTCATAAAATATTTTGTGTTTCAAGGATAAGAACCGTAATATTTGAATACCTGTGTAGTGATAGTGATTAAATAAAAACCTTTCAGATGAACTAAGAGTGGAATGCATTTTGGAGGCCATTTTACCGCGCGCCCATGAGTAATTATCTTGATGCAAACATGGAAAAAAACTTATTCAAGAATGTTAAGGAAATCAAAGAAAAAGACATCCATATGAATGACAAAGTAGTTTCACCTTTTTAAGGATGTACAAAATATTGAAAAAAATTATAAAATTTAATTTTCTTAGGTTTCCATAAATGTTTGGGGAAAATTCTATATGCCCTCGGTGTTAAAAACATAACAGATTTGATCATGCTTCTTAGGAAATAACCAATCATATTGTGCCTCGGATGAAAATCAACCATTCGCCCCTCACATTGTCACAAATGTTGGATATGAACAAAAAAACAACGATGTATTATTTTCATATCTTGAAATAAAGCATATGAACTTTGTAAGACATCTGCCATTATGTTGATGTAAAATTTTGCTGAAAAATCAAAAAGCTGTTTATATAGGAACTTGTGAATGTAGGGGGTGATTTATTGGTGTTTAACATGGATTTCCAAGATTCCCCAAGGGAACCTCCTAGGCCTTACTATCATGGGTCCTAATAGGTTCTCATGAAGGAATGAAACCAAAAACATGTGGTGTATTTAGGGGTTGGGTTTGTGTATGGTTTGTATGTCAAACGAGGCTTAACAGTTGAAAATAATGCAAAATTAATAAATGCAAAGGTTTTGACTCCTTATTCCTTCGACGTCAAGGATTCAAGCCGACACCTATTCGCCGGGTCCCCAACAAAGTCCCCCTGTCAAACGGGGGGATGTTGCGATCAAATTGTTGGTCCACCAACCGATTGTTTCATTGCATCCCTCCATCATTAGGCCCCAATTGGACCCGAGCTTGAGGGGGAATACAAAGGGGAAGGGGTTTGATGTGTAAGGTGGTGTTTGGTGATGCAATTATCAACTTACACACGTCGGATGACACTTTTGTTGTTGAAGTCTAGATCCCCCACCTTGATTGCGACCCTTCTATATGCTTATTTTTGCTGTGCTCAAGGAACCTCATCTTGCACTTCTTGAGGATGGAAGAAATAGGTGGGCAAATGGGGCTTAATCTTTGTGGAAAGGGACAAATCAGGTGCATTTTCTGGAGGCATGGGCGGGCAAGTTATTTTCTTTGCAATGACGGTCGATCAGTGCTGACAAATCAGGTGAATTTAACCATGTATTTTCAACGCTAAATTTTGACGAGAAGCTTGGTTCAAGTGTCATCGTGATTCCAAGTTCATCCTAGTGTGGTACCTTCCACAATAACGATTTAGTGAATTTATCCCTTACAAGTCTTGAAAATTTTACATTACAAAAGTCTGACCATTTTCGTTGGATGTACACTTGTGATTTTGTTGTCACTCTGAGACGGGAGTAAATATTGATAATGTAGGTTTGTAGCTTTTCTTAATCATTTGCGGTATGTAATGTGCCAGACACAAGGATTCATGTAACATAAAGCAATACAAGTGTACCTCTAAGGATTTCATCCTCGTGTTGCTAGGTTCTTCATGTGTTTCGGTAACTTCTATTCCAATGTCACTCGTGTGGAGCTTGATAAAACTTCATATGCATTGAACAGCTAGTACCTTGTCACCCGGTTACACGTCCTCCATGTCATTTGCGAAACGTTTTTATTCTCTCTCTCTCTCTCTCTCTCTCTCTCTCTCCCTCTCTCTCCCTCTATCTTTCTCTCTCTCTCTCTCTCTCTATATATATATATCTATTTCTCTCTATCTTTGTGTGTGTGTGTGTGTTTGTGTGTGTGTGTGTGTGTGTGTGTGTGTGTGTGTTTGTGTGTGTGAATCTGGCAATTGCAATTGCCCCATTGCTAGTTCCATTCTCATTGTTATTTTATGACACAATCCTTAGAAGGAGGGGAGATGTTGTCTTGTTAGACCATGAAGAAGAGCCTTTTGCATGCCGTGCCAAAAGAGATGAACATGAGCTTGTGTTGCTGTTCAGGATGGCTAAAAAAATGTGCATGTGGCATTGCTTTATGACATCGACGTGCCCATTTATTTTATTGTATTGGACCATGACTACCATTCAAGAGAGGAAGAGGAGACTTGTTTTCATCATGTTGATCAAAGGAGTTAGAGAACAAGAATGAGGTGGAAGACAAAGATGCACTAGGAGAAAAAGTGAAGCTTGAGGCATGTTTTTCCACCCTTGATCTTGAACCTCATAATCTTTTTTTATTACAACAAGAACATAAACCAAGGTGTGTTTCATTGACGGATTTGGATTTGGTCACATCCCCACCATCCAAGTTTTTGTCTTGTGTAGCAACGGCTCCATCCACAACGCTATAACATAACCACACAAAATGCAACACACCCCAATTGTGTTCAAGTGTGTGACAAGTTGTAAAACACCACTGGTAAGGGGTGGTACAAGTGCTGTATGACAAAGCTCAAGGCGCGATAGAAATGTGCCCTGATTGCTTGAGAGGACTCATTGAAGGAGGAAGAAGCGTTGACCACACCCTGTGCAAGGATTTTATGGAAGGAATTCAGACTTCATTTTCTACCCTACTCTGAAGGGTGATATTGTTCATCTCCTTAAGGACATGTGTAAGAAGGCATAACCAATTTCTTCATTACCATGAGAAACAAAATTCATGTCATCATCTTAGAATGCAGTGTGGAAATGCTTTGTGGTAAACCAACGACTACTATTTTCAAGGCTTGTGTTTTCATTCTTTTTTTATTGATAATTTCATGGTCATGGAGGTGTGGTACAAGAAAGTTGCATGAATCCCAAAGAATGTAACCTCAATTCCCTCTCCATGCATTGGTAGAAACATTTTACATCACCGTATGTAAGATTCATTCATACCTAGTGATAAACATCAACCTCACCAATGTGTAGCTCATTCCACTCTTAGAGTACATTAAAAAACTCATTGATTTTTATTTTTATTGCTTTTGTGATAAGTAGATTTTTTTAAATGAGGTGTCATCAAGTTTAACAGTATCACCAAAATCATTATCACATGATGTCATAAATTTTAACATTTTATCTATACACTTTACAATTGTTTTATCCAACGTATTTTGTGTGTCCTGTATTCTTGTCTACTTGGATGGGTTGCTTCATGTAGGGACAAAATCATTTTGAAAATTGACAGATTGATTGCACCAAAAGACATATTTGCTTTTCTGGATGCACGTTGTACCTTATCATGTGGAACTCGCACACTTTTGAAAGTTAGTACACACAAGGAATTGCTTGTTAAGGGAGACATTCCACGCACATGGTGTTGATGCACATACGAAGTCATCTTACTAACGCAAACATGTGCTTTTGGTCGTTCATCAATCCTCCCCTTTCGTTTTTTATGAAACGTTCACCTAGATTAATTTGAAGCATCCAAAACTTGATCGAAATGATTATGATTCAAGTTACTTGTCGAATTCAATTATTTCTAGGGTGAACAAACCTAAGAGGTATAAGGTGGTTAAAACGTATACAAAAAGAGGGAAATTGTTCGGTGATAGTCTTTGGATTGTGAACCATGGACAAGGAGGGCTTGCCTATCCCGATCATCCCGACTGGCAACTCCAATGCATGCCATCCTATTTCATTAATCCAAATTGCACAATTGCACAATGAAAGAAATCTTAATTAATTTCATGCATATGGCTCACCATTGGGTTGTTGTGGAAAAGGAACAAGTAGTGATTCTCATTAGCACGTGCATAGTGTTAGACTTGGAACACAACAATAATCTCATCACTATGGGATCGTGTATACTAAGCCAAATTGGTTATGGCGTTGCGCAAAAGTGCCCTTCTGTTTCTTATTATTTTGCGTTTTTTTCTTGTTTTTGTTTGGAACGGCCAAATAGTGCGCCCCCATACCTGACTCATAACGCGCTCTAATCCACCAGCACAACTTTTTCTTTTTGCTTCATGGCGTTGACAACCAGTTCTTAAGCCTCATACCCGGGTTCACCCACAAAACAATAAATAAAATTGGTTCTCCACAACCCCCTCGTTAAAGTTTTGGATTTTAAGGTTTTATTAAGGTTCAAGATCCTCCAAGGCCCAGGTGTATTGGGGCCTGGCAGGTTTTCTTTCAATAAATGTTGATTTTAGTCTTCCAAAAACATTTAGCACGTGTACATTTTTTATCTGCAGCCTCACAACAGACCAGATATCCGGATAAAGAACTGCGATTCGGGTATTGTAATCGGCAAAGCCGCCTTCTTTGGAATGGGAGTCGACGCTTTCACTCCTGCCGCGGGGCTCAGTAGGAGAGTTTGGTCGCTTGTTGTTTTTTAATACTTTGAAGCCGCGCTCAGTAGTCACAGTTGGTCACGACCACGTGGGAAAATATCGGATAAGAGAGCGGGAAGTCGTGCGTGATGGGCGATGGAAAACTGTTTTTTGTAATTGGAGGCTGGTTTTGACCGCGGAGAACGGGGGGAAGGGCGATGAAACAGCATTTTAAAAATCGAATAATGAGAGAGGGTCTGTTGTCAATTCATCTGAGGAAATTAGTATATGTCAAAGAGGATACTTTGTTGCAAAGTCGCTGTAGGAATACCACCGATTGCACTTGCATCAATTTCTCCGGAAGCTCTATCAAGACCCAAAAGATACACCTCACAAGAGCACAAAGCACCCTCCTGGAAATGAAACGACCCCCAGAGGATTCCCGAATGATAATGTTCGACAAAGTTTAAATAAGAAGTCACTTCGACGACGCTTCGCACAATCTTTGATTATTTCCGCACTAGCCACTATAGAATCGTTGCATAAGAGGTCGTAATAATAGGCGCTGGATTGGGAAGAACTGTATCATCCTACTGTCATTGCAACATTTGCGATCGTGCAATTATCTGTCACTTGTGACAGACGTACCACGCGTTGCTGCTTTAGATCCGCCATACAAAATTCAAAGTCTGATTTCCAGAAGCGACTTTCCTTGGCAATAGCCTGCCAGCATCCACATGGTCACATTTTTTTTTCGCAATCCAGTGAACACTTTTCTTTCCAGGGAGTGTCTGTAGAATGTGCATTGGTTATACCAATGCACATTCAGACAATTTCCTGCCTCATGCATTTGCAATGTATAGCTGTGAAAATTACATTGTGTCAGTCTAGTCAAAATGGTTCACAAGTATTGAAAAAAACATGCATCCATAACAAAAACCTAAACGTCAAAATCACTAAGAGTATCAACATTTCATGTACCGTAGGTAATCTTCTCGAAATCCATTTACCTCTTTCAGCATTGCATATAAAAGCTATTTTTCATGCAAAGCCATTCACATGAGAATACTACAAAAAAAATGTGGTTTTATGAAAAACTTGAAAGGGAATGATTTTATTTCCAAAGCCAAAACATTCAATATGAGATATTGTGTAATATATTTTCTTTAAATAGTGAACCTTGTCTCCCCTTTCTTGTAACACATTATATCTAAGCGTTCTCCCAAAGAGTACTTTTTCCAACCAACACGTTTTGTAGGTAAGTTTCTTTAGATAGGCTGAAGGCAAATAAAACAAGAGATATCTTCAAGAAAGTTTATATAAAGGAGAAGAACCAGATAAAATTACGAACCTTTGGAGAGATATGGGTGCATGAAAATGGAGCAGAACATAAGAAAGAAGAGTTCTTAAAGTATGGAATCGTATAACAAACCAAGAAGAATAAGAAATCTTTACAATTTAATGGAAATAGAAGCTAGTGTTTTATCAAATAGAATAATTTCTAACATCTTAAATTGGAAGGTAATTTAAAAAACACATAAGTTTAATAATTCCTCTTAAACTTTAAAAGAAATATTTTTTCGGGAAATCAAGTTTGCCTTCAGACTTGGATTGCAATTTGGAGATTATGTATGAAATATTCCTTAGCTTTGAATGAAATACTTAACACTGAAATGTCTCAAGTCTAAGTATATAGATGTAGATATAGATATAGATATATATAGATAAAGATATAGATATAGATATAGATATAGATATGGATATAGATATAGATATAGATATAGATATATCTATATCTATATCTATATCTATATCCATATCTATATCTATATCTATATCTATATCTTTATCTATATCTATATCTATATCTATATCTATNTAGATATAGATATAGATATAGATATAGATATAGATATAGATATAGATATAGATATAGATAAAGATATAGATATAGACATAGACATAGACATAGACATAGACATAGACATAGACATAGATATAGACATAGACATAGATATAGAAAAAGATATAGATATAGATATAGATATAGATATAGATATAGATAAAGATATAGATATAGATATAGATATAGATATAGATATAGATATAGATATAGATATAGATATAGATATAGATA
>SZWC01019360.1:4047-45497 GCA_023375785.1 Penium margaritaceum | reverse complement strand
ATCACGCGTCGCTCCACCAGATCACGAACGAAGTGATGCTCAACCGCAATGTGCTTTGTGCGAGCATGAAAAACACCAGAGTTCTCCGCAATGGCGAGAGCACTCTGGTTGTCGCAACGCAGCACAATGGCGGGTACTGAGTGCCCAAGCTCAAGAAACAAGCGCTGCAGCCATACTGCCTCAACAGCCCCTGCGCCCAAAGCAACATACTCTGCCTCTGACGAGCTACGGGCAATGCAGCCCTGCTTCCCGCTTCGCCAAGACAAAGCGATACCACCGAGCAGAAACACGTATCCAGGACGACTGCGCCCATTAGGGCTCCAAGCCCAGTCACTGTCAGTGTAGCCGTCAAGGACCACCGAACACTACCGAAGAAAGCAGAGTCCGAGGTACGGCGTGGAGACAACGTACCGTACCACTCGCACAGCCGCGTGAAGGGTTCTCGCACGCGGAGCCTGCGAGAACTGAGCGAGGAGGTTGACGGTGAACGCGATGTCAGGACGCATGGTGGTGGCCACGTACATCAGGGATCCGATGAGACAGAGGTATAAGGTCACGTCCACTGTCTCCCCCAACTGTGTAGAATCATCCACCTTAAGGGCATCCTACCCATCGGGTGTAAGAGGTGTGGAAGCGGATGGCACTGCACCAAGGAGATCGCTGAAGCGTTCCCCCACGACTCGTGCGTATCGGGCCTGATGGAGCAACAATGTCCGATGTCTGCGATCTCGCACGATCTCCATACCAAGAAACACCGATGCAGGACCGAGGTCCTTCATCCTGTAGGCAGTCTGCAGGACAGCCTTGGCCTCCGTCACGGCCTCCTGGGATGGAGACGCAATCAGAAGGTCATCAATATAGACCAGGATGGCGGTGAACCGCTCGGGTGTCGGTAGGATGAAGAGAGAGGGGTCTACCTCGCTCTGTACGTATCCTGCGCGAGTCAAGGTGCCAGTGATCTCCCGGTTCCAACACCGTGGAGACTGCTTGAGGCCGTACAAGGACTTGCGCAAGCGCCAGACCTTGTCACCGTCCTCAAAGCCTGGTGGCTGAGCCACGTAGATCTCCTCATCCGGAGAGCCATAGAGGAACGCGNATAGACCAGGATGGCGGTGAACCGCTCGGGTGTCGGTAGGATGAAGAGAGAGGGGTCTACCTCGCTCTGTACGTATCCTGCGCGAGTCAAGGTGCCAGTGATCTCCCGGTTCCAACACCGTGGAGACTGCTTGAGGCCGTACAAGGACTTGCGCAAGCGCCAGACCTTGTCACCGTCCTCAAAGCCTGGTGGCTGAGCCACGTAGATCTCCTCATCCGGAGAGCCATAGAGGAACGCGTTGTTCACATCCATCTGGTGTAGTTCCCAGTCATGCTGAACCACTACACCGAACAGAGCTCGAGCTCAGGTCATGCGGCCGACAGGGGCAAAGGTGTCAATGTAATCATCTCCCTCAATTTGAGAGTACCCCTTGACGACCAAGTGGGCCTTGTAGCGTTCCAGTGAGCCATCCGGCTTCACCATCTTGGGAAAGACCCACTTGACCTGAATTGCCTTTCTCCCAGGGGGAAGGTCAACCAGCTCGTAGACTCTATGCTCTCGGATAGCACGAAGCTCATCCTCGCAAGCAGCTCGCCAGGCATCAACATCCTACGATGAGAAAGCCTCCCTCAATGTGCCCGGGTCAGGCGCCATAGAGGGGGAGCTCTGTGTGGCAAGTGCACATGCCTTAGTGTCAGGCCTGACGGCCACAAGATCAGCTGCTACGTCACAGGCGATATGGAACTCGAGAGTGACAAGGTCGTGCCCTATGGAAAACGCTGGGTGTACCTCTGAAAGCTCAGTGCGGACACTCAGGCCTAAGGCCTTTGTGCCTGGATCACCGCTCACGATGTTGCGAGAGGAACGCCTGAGTCTAGGACTCAACGCTCGCTAAGCTCCAGAATCCAGTGGTCGAAGGCGGCCACCGGGCTCACGGGAGTAACCGGAGGTCAAGGGGCGCACCTCAGGCTCAGGAACAGGTATGACCATAGGGACAGGTACGACCACAGCTGGTGAGGGCTGAGACGAGGCAGCCGGAGATGGCGTGCCAGGAGATGCGTGTGTGGGGGACACAGAGCTGGGTGTGACAGCAGGCAAGGCTGGCCTGGATACTGAGACAGGAGTGGGGGACACAATGTTGGGTGTGACAACAGGCAAGGCTGGCCCGGACACTGAGACAGGAGTGTCAGCCGACGTAGGGACAGGATTGGGCTGGACTGGATCAGACGCCGGAACAGGGGTGCTAGTAGACACAGGTGATGGTGCAGGAGGAGGCGTGAGAGCATCGGTACCTGTGGGGTGTGAAACAGGCTGAACAGGCGGGATCTTTGGACCGACGGCAATGATAGCCGGACCATCAAGTGCTGGAGACCGAAAGGGGACTTGAGCGGACACATCAGCCTGAAAAGGAATGGTCGCTGGCGGAGAAGTCTCCCCCATCCGCCAAGGACCCTCACAGGAAGGGACATGAGCGGCAGAGAGGGTTGTGACCGAAGTCAGATCACGGTATGTGCGTGACTAAAAAAACAGCGCGTCACGGAACTCAATGACACGACGGCGAGTAGGGTCCCAAAAGCACCAGGCTTTCGACCGCGGGGAGATGCCGATGAAGGCACACAGGCGACCCCGAGGGGAGACCTTGGACCCTTGCTGATCCTCGGTGTACCACACGGAGGCCAAGGAACCCTAGACGCGAGCGAGACGAAGATCAACACGGTGGCCAAACCAGAGCTCGTACGGTGTAACATGATCCGGAAGCAGACTATGCTCGAGGCGGTTCCAGACCCAAGTCATGTAGGCGAAGCCCTCGAAGGCAAAGGACTCCAGGAGACCGCACTCAGACCGCATGGCGTGAACCGCATCCTCCATGGTGCGGTTCCAGCGCTCAGATACACCGTTCTGCTGTGGGGTAGCAGGAACGGAGACCTGGTGAAAAATGCCGTCCTCAGCAAAGATGGAGTCCATCTCACTGCCGCCGCGATCCGAGCGAAAAGTATGTAGCGTGTGGCGAGACTAACGCTCAGCCATCACGAGCCAGAGCCAAACCGCAAGGACGGCGTCGCTCTTCTGACGCAGACTGTAGACCCACCGCATCCGGGTGAAGTCATCAATCAGTGTCAGAATATACCGGCCCCTCTCGGACAGGGACTCGACCGGGAGAGGACCGAGCAGGTCCGAGTGGACCAACTCGAGAGGCCTCAGTGCTCAGGAACGCGAATCAGGGTAAGTGCACTGGTGCATTTTTCCCTTAGCGCAAAAAAGACAGTCGGTCTTGGGTGGCTTCTCAAAAGAAGCCACGTCAAGACCGAGAGCAGGCTCTGTCTGAATGAGCTTCGACACAATGTCGGAGCCCACGTGACACAGACGACGGTGAAGCAACCGCTGGTGTTCCGGAGATAGAACACCAGTGACAAAAACGCGACCAGAGGAGGAGGGAGAGCAAGGGGAGGAGGGTCGAGCAATGCGATTCAAATCATCTATAACTGAAGCACGCAGGACAATGCTACGAGTGTCAAGAGCAGTCACAGTCGCTGAATCAGCGGTATGCTCAACGGAGAGACCCATCAGAGTGCAGGCACGCACAGACAGCAGATTGAGCTCAAGATCAGGCACAAACAGCACGTCAGAGAGATACAGGGGGCCAGACGGACCATAAAAGCATACAACCCAAAACTCCGTGGACCGGAAAGGACTGACCAGAGCCTGTACAAACAGAACGGACAGTCGTGACAGGACCAAGTACCACAAAGTCATTACGACGACACGTCATGTGATGGGTGGCACCGGAATCGATGATCCAAGTGCCACCGGAGTCCCGACTGGTGGACGTCACTGTACAACGAGCAATGGAACACTCGGCATCAGAGGGACGCTGAGCCGTCAGTGGGAAGTAACGACGTACATCACGAAGGTGAGACTCATGAATCGAGTCAGTGCAGTCAGGCCCATCATCATCACATGCGGACTGTGCTCCCCCACACGTGTCATCACGAGTCACGAGGACGGACGAACAAGCTGTCTGTGACACACTCGACCATGACAACACACTCGCACCTCCGTGAAAGCGAAGCGTCAGAAGATGACGAAGCTCGGCGATGGTGCGGTCGCGTGGGTCTGGATCACTGCTGCTCGCTGGTGAGGACGCAGGAACGGCTACAGTCGTGGTCGCCGCGCGTCCACAGGAGTATGCGGGCGACGTGCTGGACGCGGTGCGAGAAGCATGGGCAGCCTGAAGCCCACGAGTGATGCGCGCCCAGTCAAGCTGCTGCTGGCACTCGGTGTAGCGATGGGCGCCTCCACAGTTATAGCAGTGCACAGAACGGCCACTGCTACCACAGGATGATGGCTGCTGCTGACCCGATCTGCGCCTCCTATTCTTGTTCTCCCCCTAGGCAGCTGCTGCAATGCCCTGCGTCTGCGTGGGTGTAGACGGGGTCGAAGAGGAGGAGGAAGATGAGGTAGTGATGGAGGTGGATGAGGGTGACTGCAGGAGGGAAGATGGTGGTGATGCGATGACTGCTGCAGCGAGGGAAGTCTCCTGATGCGCTACTGCTACCTCGCAGGNAGTGCACAGAACGGCCACTGCTACCACAGGATGATGGCTGCTGCTGACCCGATCTGCGCCTCCTATTCTTGTTCTCCCCCTAGGCAGCTGCTGCAATGCCCTGCGTCTGCGTGGGTGTAGACGGGGTCGAAGAGGAGGAGGAAGATGAGGTAGTGATGGAGGTGGATGAGGGTGACTGCAGGAGGGAAGATGGTGGTGATGCGATGACTGCTGCAGCGAGGGAAGTCTCCTGATGCGCTACTGCTACCTCGCAGGCCGATGTCACTTGGAGGAAAAGCTGATGCTCCCAAGGGAGCAGCTGCATAGTGGTTGAGAAATGCTCGAGGGCAGCGTCACTGTACCGTGTGAAGATTTCGGTGTACTCTAGGCGGACTCCGAGCATGATTGTCCAAAGCGCCCACAGCTGTGTACCCCCTGAGGTCCCGAGACGCGTGTAGATACGCATGGCGCGTCGCCAGTAATCCGCCGTAGGCTCCGCTGGCCCCTGACGGAGCGAGTGGAAAGCACGAATGTGTGATGCACGTGTGGCGTGTGTCTCTGCGGCCAGTTGGGACAACGCCAGATCCCAGCCTCCACGAGGATCGGCTCCGGTGCCTGTGCCAGCCTCGCCGAGGAAGGGGCGGAAGTCGACGACAGTCTCGCGTGGCATGGCATAGAGAAGTCCGTGCATGGCCCGGGCTGCTGTCAGCGCCTATGCTGGGTCTGTAGACTAGTATGGGCTGTGGTAGTAAGGCCACACGCCCTCAGAAGTGGCCCACACCTCAAACACGATCTCCCAGCAGTTGAAACCATCCTCGCAGACGTACCGTGGAGGTGGTGCCTCAAAGTCCTTTGGCTGCCGTTCCGTGGGGAGAGCAACTGCAGGCTGAGGAGGGCAAGATACAGGAAAAACTCCTGGGAGAGGGTGATCACCGGGGAAGTCAGGTGACGGTCGTATCGGGGACACGGGTGGAGGTCGGGTACCCGTCTGTAGCTGACGGAGGCGCTCCTGTAAAAGACAAATCTCCTGCTCCTGGGAGTCATCCTCGAAGTCTGGCATGAATGGCTCGTCATCAAGGAGGCCAGCAGGTAGTGGAGAAACCATAGCAGGAGGTGAAGCAGGCGGAGCACCTATCACGGGCACCTGGGCCGAGTGCTGGGTAGAGGCCACAACGCCGGCAACTCCCTCAGAAATCCGTGGTGGAGCCGTGGACTGAGCACGCAAAAGCTTAGTGAGCGTGCGGATCGCGTCAGTCTGCTCTCGCTGTAGACGACGCAGCTCATCCTGCTGGCTGCGCAGGACCGCAATGGCCTGGGAGCGAGGGCTCAATACCCCTGAAGAAGAGGGGGAGGGATCACCTGGCCCCTTGTCCTTGTCGTCGGGCGAACTCATGTCGCCGCTCACTATGGGACGACAGGTCAAGTTTGTCGGATTTCAAAACCGTATGCGTTTCTTGAGCAGTTNAAAGCTTAGTGAGCGTGCGGATCGCGTCAGTCTGCTCTCGCTGTAGACGACGCAGCTCATCCTGCTGGCTGCGCAGGACCGCAATGGCCTGGGAGCGAGGGCTCAATACCCCTGAAGAAGAGGGGGAGGGATCACCTGGCCCCTTGTCCTTGTCGTCGGGCGAACTCATGTCGCCGCTCACTATGGGACGACAGGTCAAGTTTGTCGGATTTCAAAACCGTATGCGTTTCTTGAGCAGTTGAAACGCTGGCAACGTTTGATTTTCCGGATGAAAATTTGGCTGTGTAATGCTGGCGTCAGCAAGTGGTTGCTGACGTCAGCACAACCTGATGACATCAGCAATCAACAATGCTGACATTAGCTCGTCCCCTCCTTTTTTTTTCTTTTGTCACGGTTGTGCGCAAAACCGTGGCGCGCGGTAGCTCTGCGGAAGCTATGCAGCAGCTTCCGCCCAGCTGCTGCTGCAGCTGTGCTGTCAGCTGCAACAGCAGCTGCGTAGCTGCGTGTGCAGCGGTGGTAGCAGCGGCAGCGGTGGTCCTGCTGCTGCTGCGTGCTGCGACTGCTGCTGCCTGCTGCAACTGCTGTTGGCTGCCGCCGCCGCGCGCTGCTGTTGCTGCCACTGCTGCGCTGCTGCTGCTGCTACTGCCGCTGATGCTCTGCTGTGGCCGCCGCGACTGCCGCTGCTGCTGCTGTGCTGCTGCCGCCGTTGCCGCTGCTGCGCTACTACTACCGACGCTGCTGCTACACTACTGCTGCTGCCGCTGCTGCCACGCTGCTGCTGCGGCCGCTGCTGCTGCCGTCGCCTCTGTTGCTGCTGCTCCGCTGCTGCTGCTGTAGGAGGGCGGCTGCACGCACTGTAGCCGCCACGCACCTCTGCGTGGCGGTACACGCCGCTGCTGCTGCCTCTGCAGCTGTGATCTCACGTGGTGGATGGAGTGCGTTGACGGCGACCGGCCGTCTCCAACAGACCCCTGGAACTCTGCTGCAGCGATGACTCTCACTGATGCTGCTCTACTGCGTCTCTGCTGCGCAGCTCAGTGAGAAATGTCTCACTGAGTTGATACCATGAGAAAGTGCGTAGAAGCTTCCTAGCAACACAGCCGCTGACCGGGCGTCAGTGCCTGATCAGACGGTGACGACAGTCACAGGTCGTACACACAACGGCAAGGGTTTGGCTAGGAGACATAACGCACGGTGTCAGAATGCTTCAATATAGCATATGCAGAGAGAGATGACAAATGACAGGTCCAAGGCATAAATACCTGCCGCGGCGCACGGCGGGTGTCGCACGCGGCAGTCCAAGAGCTGTCCTAAAACCGGCCCAAAATCACTGTTTTGGCCGTAACTCTGTGCACACATGTCAGAATGCTACGTCGTCTAAACCTAGACGTGCAGAATCAAAAGACGGACGCTACGACTTGTCACATGCATGCATCCATTGACAGACAGTGAGAATACAATGCAAAAACATGCAAATGGGCCTCATGGTCAGTCTGCCGAAAGACGCCTGCAAGATGTAGAAGACACAACAGAGAGTCTCGGTGGCATCTGGGGCTCTGGTGCAGTGGTCGGCCAGCTCCAAGCTGGTAGTCCGCCGCCTGTCGTCGCGCCGGTGTCACCAGGGCCGCCCGCCTCAGGGATGTGCACGAGTATGGACACGGCCGAGTGGTCACAGTAAACTGTAGAGGAACGGCACAAAGCACAACACAGGCTAGGGAGATGCGCAAAGTCTCATAAGCTCCAATAACTTAGTGATGCAGAGAGAATTGACAACTGACAAGCACACAGCATAAATACGTGCCACGGCACACAGCGGGTTACGCACGCGGCAGTGTCAATATGTCCTAAAACCGGCTCAAAACCACTGTTTTGGCCGTAACTCTGTGCACAGGCATCCAGACACAACACCGTCTAAACCTAAAGATGTAGAATCTTGAGCCGGACGTTACGACTAGCCACACACACAAGTCCGGCATCGATCGGTGGACAAAGAATGCAAAACATGAAAATCGGGCTCGAGAACCAGTCCACCGAGAAAACTCCAGCGTCTGCAGAAATGCTGCGGAGCACCCCAGCAAGCATCCGGGGCGTCGTGGCAACCGTCTGGCAACTGCTAGTGAATGGACCCACCAACCGTCGGTTCTCCGGCGCCAGCTAGGCCCGCATCAAGGATCTGCACGAGCATGAACATGGCCGAGTTCTCATAGTAAGCTGTACAAACAACAGAAGCAACTCACATCACAACACTCCCCCATAACCCGATGGTACGCATGTCCATACACATGCAGAACTGACATGGGTGCACAACAAGATGCTCAATAGTCCATGCTCACACACCCCACTCTCAGCCACTCTCAGGCAAGGTGCGTAGCCCGACAAAACGAATGGCCACCATGAATTTTCCGCGCGCAAGTGCCTTGGTCAAGAAGTCAGCCCGCTGCATGTCCGTGCCGACCCAGATGACGGAGATCACCTGTCGCTCCATAAGATCACGCACAAAGTGATGCTCAACAGAAATGTGCTTCGTGCGTGCATGAAACACACCAGAGTTCTCTGCAATGGCAAGAGCACTCTGGTTGTTGCACCGCATAACAATGCAAGGCACAAACTGACGCAACTCAAGAAGTAGACGCTGCAGCCATACCGCCTCAGCAGCCCCAGCCCCCAGAGCAACATACTCAGCCTCTGATGAGCTAAGTGCGATACAACCCTGCTTGGCGCTACGCCAAGACACAGCGGTGCCACCAACCAGGAACTCGTAGCCTGTCAGACTGCGCTCGTCAGGACTCCACGCCCAGTCAGTGTCTGTGTAGCCGTCGACTACCACCAAACGCTGCCGTTGAAAGCAGAGTCCGAGGTACGGTGTGAACACCACGTACCGAACCATTTGCACAGCCGCATGAAGGGCTCTCGCCTGAGGACACTGTGAAAACTGTGCAAGGAGGTTGACGGCGAAGGCTATTTTGGGTCGTGTGGTGATGGCCAAGTACATCAAAGAGCCAATCAGGCGCAAGTACAGGGTCACGTCCACTGTCTCCCCCATGTCTGCGGGATCATCCACCTTCAGAGCATCCTGCCCGTCAGGTGTGATAGGGGTGGAGGCTGTAGGAACTGCACCTAGGAGGTGAGCAAACCGCTCCCCCACAACGCGGGCGTAATGTGCCTGATGCAACAAGAGTGTACGTCACTAAGGATCATACACGATCTCCATCTCGAGAAACACAGCTACAAGGCCAAGGTCCTCCATCTTGTAGGCAGCCTAGAGAACTGCCTTGGCCTCCTTCACGGCCTCCATACACGTAGACGCAATCAGGAGGCCGTCCACATAGACCAGGATGGCTGTGAAGCTATCAGTTGTCCGTATGAGAAAGAGGGATGGGTCAGCGTCACTCTGCACGTAACCGGCACATGTCAGTGTGCCGGTAATCTCCAAGTTCCAGCACCTGGGTGACTGTTTCAGGCCGTACAAGGCCTTGCGCAAGCCCCAGACCTTGTCACCGACCTCGAATCCAGGTGGCTGGACCATGTAGATCTCCTCCTCTAAGGTGCCACGGAGGAACGCGTTGTTCACGTCCATCTGATGCAACTCCCAGTCGTGGTGAGCAACAACCCCGAACAAAGCTCGAGCGGTGGTCATGCAGCCAACGGATGAAAAAGTGTAAGTGAAATCTACTCCCTCAACCTGCGAGAATCCCTTGGCCGTCAAGTGAGCCTTGTAGCGATCCAGTGTGCCATCAGGCTTAACCTTCTTGCGAAAGACCCACTTTGCCTGTACAGCCTTCTGCCCAGATGGGAGGTCGACAAGCTCATAGACACCGTGCTCGCGGATGGCTCTCAGCTCATCCTCACAAGCAGCACGCCACAAGTCTGCATCGTGAGCTGAGAGTGCCTCCTTTAACGTGCTTGGATCAGGCACCGTCGAGGAAGTGCTCCGGGTGGCTGAGACACATGCCTACGGACTTGGTCTGATTACGACAAGGTCGGTTGCGGCATCGCAAGCGACCAAGAACTCTCGGGAGCCTGTGAAAACTGTGCAAGGAGGTTGACGGCGAAGGAGATATCAGGGCGTGTGGTAGTGGCCAGGAACATCAGAGATCTGATGAGGCAGAGGTACAAGGTCACATCCATTGTCTCCCCCAACTGTGTGGGATCGTCCACCTTCAAGGCATCCTGGCCGTCAGGTATGAGAGGTCTGGAGGCCATGGGCACTGCGCCAAGGAGGTCGCTGAAGCGCTCCCCCACAACACGTGCGTATCGGGCCTAATGTAGCAGTAGTGTGGGACGCCCACGGTCTTGCATGATCTCCATGCCAAGAAACTGTTAGCTACTAAGCTAACCACCTCTGGCAGAGAAGCCGCAAAACCAAAAAAGCTCACAAATGTTTTTAGGCATTCTTCCTTTGTTGACATGTGTCATGCACCCCAAACTTAATCGGGCATACACTTCACCTTCAAGAGTACTAATGCCTTAGCATTACATCTCAAGAAGAGCTCTAGTCGTCAATACGCAAGAGAGCATCAAGCAAGGGTTAACTTATCAGCATGCAAGACAAGTCCTTCTATAGCTGTCTGTCCAGTCCTAGAACTCAGAAGCACATTCCTGGGAAGTGGCCTGAACTGGCCACGTCACCAATAGACTTGCACTGTGGGCTTGACACATAAGTATCCTAGTGTCAAGGTGACAGACCAACCATGTAACATCCAAGAAGCTACGGACTTTCTTTCTTGGAAGCTTCCACAACAAACAAGATGTGCATGGGGCCAGGATCGAACTCGTGACCTCTCACTTGGCCAAATCAACAAAATGGCCAAGGTAACCACTCACCCATATGGTGTACTTACAAGTCATATCTCACATGAGACAGAGAATAGTTGAGTCACATCACAATGGATCCAGGGGTCATACCTCCACAAGGGGCAGAGCATTCCTGATCCATCCTACAATACTGAATAAGGTGCAAAAACAATCAACAAATATCTCCCTTGCACCTTGCCTCAGTGGGCATCATCATTCGTCATCACTTGCGTTTACCATGCCGATACCTTGCCTGCCCGCCTGGTGCAGATCCTTGTCCAGTGGCTTTGTAAGCGTTTCACCCCGGTTCAGCTTGTTACCGACATACTCAAGCTCCACTGTCTGCTTGTAGACCAAGTCTCGAGCATAGTGGTAGCGGATCTCGATATGCTTTGTGCGCCTAGACAGGACGGGGTTCTTTGACATGTCAATGGCGCTCATGTTGTCAGTCTTGATGACTGTCGCCGTTGCCTGTGGTGCCTTCATCTCAGATAGCAGGCTTCGTAGCCACTGCATCTCTTTACACACCTCAGCCAAGGCGATGTACTCAGCTTCAGCTGTTGACAGAGAGACACATTCCTGCTTGCGACTTGCCCAACTGACTGCACCTCCATTCAACATACACACAAAGCCGGAGGTAGATTTTCTGTCATCGACATTCCCTCCCCAATCAGCATCAGTGTAGCACNGTCGCCGTTGCCTGTGGTGCCTTCATCTCAGATAGCAAGCTTCGTAGCCACTGCATCTCTTTACACACCTCAGCCAAGGCGATGTACTCAGCTTCAGCTGTTGACAGAGAGACACATTCCTGCTTGCGACTTGCCCAACTGACTGCACCTCCATTCAACATACACACAAAGCTGGAGGTAGATTTTCTTTCATCGACATTCCCTCCCCAATCAGCATCAGTGTAGCACATGAGACGAAGTGATGCGGATCCAGCGATGCCTCCAAACTGGAGCCTCACGTGTCGCGTCCCTTGAAGGTAGCGCATGATGCGCTTCACGGCCTGCCAGTGAAGTGGACCGGGATTGGCCACAAACCGACTCACCTGCCCAACAGCATGGGCTATATCTGGTCGGGTGGCGACCATGGCATACATCAGACTGCCCACTGCAGACTGATATGGGATGCCCAACATGTCAGTTTTCTCCGCTTCGTTGGATGGGGACATGGAGGTGGAGAGTTTGCATTCCGAGCTCATGGGTGTGCTGGCAGGTTTGCAATCTTCCATGTCGTATCTTTTGAGAATAGAGTCGATGTATTTTGTCTGGTTCAAGCTGATGGTACCTGGTGCTCTGTCGCGCTTGATGGCAATTCCAAGATAGAAGTCAAGAGGGCCCATGTCCTTCATCTCGAATCTGCTACTCAGCTGCCCTTTGAGATCGTCTAGCAACTGATTTGAAGAAGAGCATAGAATGAGGTCATCACCGTACAAGGCGACCAACATAGTCCCTTTGTCACTCTCATGCACGTACATGCTAGGGTCATTGTCGCAGTGCATGAAGGACTCCTTGGCCATGAATGTGTCCATCTCTAGGTACCAAAGTCTTGGCGCTTGTTTTAGCCCATAGAGTGCCTTCACCAATCTACACACCTTGCCCTCAGGAGCATGAACCCCCTCCAGAACCTCCATCAATACCTCCTTGTCAAGTTTGCCGTAAAGGAAGGCTGTCTTGACATCCATCTGGTGGACCTCCATGTTCTCGGCAGCAGCAATGGCGAGCATTGACCGGATGGAGGCAAACGTCACAACTGGAGCAAAGGTTTCATCGTACTCTGCGCCAGGCCGTTGGGAGAATCCTTTTGCTACCACCCGTGCCTTGTACTTGTCTATCTTGCCATCNGAATCAGAGTCTGATTCCTCCGAGTTATCTTCATGACCTCCTCTCCCTGTTGCAGCACCTATCCCATGCCATTGTGCTGGTGCTTCGTCTCCCTCTTCAAGGAGAGTGAGCCACTCTCCCTGTTTTGGAGCGTTCTCGAGTTCGAGATGCTCTCCCTTGCTCACGGAATCTTCATGGAAATCCACGTCTTTGCTGCGGATGACCTTCTTGGCCCCTTGGTCCCGGAGTCGATAAGCCTTGTGGGCGGTGTCATAGCCGATGAAAATGCAATTTTGTGCTCTTGCATCGAGCTTTCCAGGGCCCTCACTGGCCTGGACCTTGGCAAACACGGTGCAACCGAACACCTTGAGATGGGAGGCATCCGGCTTCTTGCCTGACCATGCTTCTTGAGGCGTCTTCAGCTGTTGTGTTTGCTTCTTCTTGCCTCTCCTTCGCAGAGCTGCTGCAGGTGTGAGGTTCACAAGGTAGGTAGCCGTACGTGCTGCTTCAGCCCAGAACATAGGAGGCAGCTTGGCATCAAAGAGCATGCACCTAGTCATGCCTAGGAGCGTCTGGTTCATCCTCTCTGCTACGTCATTGCTTTGAGGTGAGGGCGTTGTTTTCTGGTATTCAATGCACTCTGTCTTGAGCCACTCCCAGCAGGCTTCGTACTCTCCCCCGTTGTCCATTCTGAACGCCTTCACCTTCTTTCCACTCTGTCGCTCAACCATAGCGACAAAGGCTTGCAGATTCTCCTTCACCTCACTTTTCTTTTTGAGAAAGTATATCCACACCTTGCGGCTGTTGTCATCAATGCATGTGAGGAAACATCTGCGACCTCCATTTGATGGCATGCGGAAGGGACCGCACACGTCAGAGTGTATGAGGTCAAGGGGTGCGAGAGCACGTGTACCATTGCGTTTGAAGGGTCTCCTTTTTGCCTTGCCTTGAAGGCATGGCTCACACATGATGCCGGCTCCCTCCGCCTCATCACCTAGCTACATCCCACGCACTAGCTCCTGCTTTGCCATGAGCTCCAATGTGCGATGCGCCACGTGCCCAAAGCGCCTGTGCCACAGGTTTTTGGAGGATGTGCACAGGCTAGAATGAACAGCCCCGGTGGTTGTATTTGCTTGCGGTTTTGTTGCTAAATCGTCTGCTGCCTCTGGTTCCGCTGATCCAACATGTCCTTCCTCATCTGAATCTACAACGCTGCTCTCCTCATCCTCACTCTCCACCGAAGATTCAGCCATTGAATTTGTAGTTTTGGTCTGCAAGACGTAGAGCCCATCAACGCGAGGAACCTGTGCGACAACCTTCTTGGCAGAGTAGGAGATGTTGATGTCCTTGGTAGGACCTATTACCACTTCCTTCTCTGTGAAGACCACTGTCATGCCATGGTCAGTTATCTTAGAGACGGAGAGAAGGTTGGCTGTGAAGGAGGGCAAGTAGACCACCCCCTCTAGCTTGAGGTCGGAATCTCCACCGTTGACACCCACTGTGACTAGCTTGTCACTAATCCCCTCAGCTGCCTCAACCTTGCCGTTGGCAACTCTGAAGTTCTTGTTGCATGGAGCAAGAGAGATGAAGTCTCTCTTCTCGTAAGTGGTGTGCTCGTTTGTGCCCGAGTCGAGGCCGTAAGCTCCTGGCCTGAGTATCGCCCTCCCTTTGTTGGAGGCACACTTAGCCATCAAGCTTGTGGGATCCTTCCCACCATGTCCCCCTCGCCATTCATCAACGTCTCCTCCCTCTCTCTTGGGTGCACGCCACTCTCGAGCCCAGTGTCCAGCCTTGCCACAGTTATGGCAGTTTCCTTGGCGCTTTGCACCCCTTCCACTGTTGATAGTGCTGTTGTTTCCCCTGTACTCAGAGAAGGAGGTATTGCGGAAGGTGCCACTGCTCTGTGAGGCAAAGGCTGCCATGTTTGCTTCACTGCTGCTATGACGCATGGCTTCATTTTGCACATACTCAGAGAGGGTGGTGTAGGAAACTAGATCTTCAGTCTACCCTCCAATCACCGTTATCATGGGGCCCCAACGTTCCGGCAGCGTCATCAGATAAATCATGGCCTGCATGTCGGATTTTAGGTCCCACCCCATGCCGGTGGCTTGTTGCAAGAGCGTCTCAATTTTTTGCATAAAGGCGGAGACATCCTCCCCTTCACCAAGTCTCATGCTGATGAGATTTTGTAGTATGAAGAGACGGTTAGCAAGTGAGGAGGACTGAAAGACCTTGCCAAGTTTGGCGTATGCCGCGGCTTCCACTGTACAACCGCAGATGTGTGAAAGGACTGAGGGTTGAATGGAGGATACAAGAATGGCGAGAGCCTTCTTATTGAGCTTGACCCATGCCACAAGGTCAGTACCCTCCTCCTTTGGTACTGGGATAGTTCCGTCAAAATATCCTAGCAGATCTCTGTCATCCATGATGATCTCAAACTGCCACTTCCAGAGCGCAAACCCCTCTCCATCAAATTTGAGGATGGGTGAATGATTCCCTGGTTCCCCTATCCCTGCCATCCCTATAACTAGAACTGCTATAGCTACTGCACCTATTGTTGATGCAGATGAACCTGTGTTTGAAGCCGTTGTAGGCTGTTGGTGAGAAGAGGCGACTGCTTCCCCTCTTTACGTTGACCGTTGCAAGCAGATGTAGGCTGATGTAGGCTGATGTAGGCTGATGTCAGCTCCCAAGGTAGAAAGGTGCAGATGTGTTGCATTCCCCTCCTGCTGATGTTGCCCTGTAAACAGAGAAGTTGGGTGAGAGCGAAGGCGCTCTCACTACTTGTGACCTTAGCGGTTGCGTGCGTAAAACTTCCCTAATCAGAGGAGTGGGCCCATAACCCTTTGTTAGCTACTGAGCTAACCACCTTTGGCAGAGAAGCCGCGAAACCAAAAAAGCTCACAAAGGTTTTTAGGCCTTCTTCCTTTGTTGACATGTGTCATGCACCCCAAACTTAATCAGGCATACACTTCACCTTCAAGAGTACTAACGCCTTAGCATTACATCTCAAGAAGAGCTCAAGTCGTCAATACGCAAGAGAGCATCAAGCAAGGGTTAATTGATCAGCATGCAAGACAAGTCCTTTTATAGCTGTCTGTCCAGTCCTAGAACTCAAAAGCACATTCCTGGGAAGTGGCCTGAACCAGCCACGTCACCAATAGACTTGCACTGTGGGCTTGACACATAAGCATCCTAGTGTCAAGGTGACAGACCAACCATGTAACATCCAAGAAGCTACGGACTTTCTTTCTTGGAAGCTTCCACAGCAAACAAGATGTGCATGGGGCCGGGATCAAACTCGTGACCTCTCACTTGGCCAAATCAACAAAATGGCCAAGGTAACCACTCACCCATATGGTGTACTCACAGGTCATATCTCACATGAGACAGAGCATAGTTGAGTCACATCACAATGGATCCAAGGGTCATACCTCCACAAGGGGCAGAGCATTCCTGATCCATCCTACAATACTGAATAAGGTGCAAAAACAATCAACAGAAACATCGCTGCAGGACCAAGGTCCTTCATCCTATAGGCACTCTGGAGGACCGCCTTGGCCTCCTTCATGGCCTCCAAGGAAGGTGATGCAATCAGAAGGTCATGGACATAGACGAGGATGGCGGTGAACCGCTTAGGCATCTATCGAATAAAGAGAGATGGATCTGCCTCGCTCTATACATATCCCACACGAGTTAGGGTACCAGTGATCTCCTGGTTCTAACACCGAGGAGACTACTTGAGGTCGTACAAGGACTTGCGCAAGCACCAGACCTTGTCACTGTCCTCAAAGCCAGGTGGCTGAGCCACATAAATCTCCTTATCCAGACAACCATGCAGGAACGTATTGTTAACGTCCATCTGGTGCAGTTCCCAGTCATGCTGAGCCACTACATCGAACAGAGCTCGAGCTGAGGTCATGCGGCCGACAGGGGTAAAGGTGTTAGTGTAATTGATGTCCTTGATCTAAGAGTACCCTTTTATGACCAAGTGAGCCTTGTGGCATTCCAATGAGCCATCCGGCTTCACTTTCTTGCGGGAGACCCACTTGACCTGAATGGCCTTCCTCCGAGGTGGAAGGTCGACTAGCTTGTAAACTCCATGCTCTTGGATGGCATGAAGCTCATCCTTGGAGGAAGCATGCCAAGCATCAGTATCCTGTGATGAGAGAGTTTCCCTCAGTGTGCCCAGGTCAGGCACCATAGAGGGAGAGCTGTGCGTGGCAAGAGCACACACCTAAGTGTTAGGTCTAACGACCACAAGGTTAGCTGCTACATCACAAGCGATATGAAACTCACGAGTGATGAGATCGTGTCCAACGGGGCACGCTGGATGTACCTCTATGTGCTCAGTGCGGACACTCAGGCCTAGGGCCTTTGTGTCGGGATCACCACTCGCGATGCTACGAGTAGAGCGCCTGGGTGAGGGACCTGACACTTGCTAAACTCCGGAGTCCAATGGTAGAAGATGACCGCCGGGCTCATGTGAGTAACCTGGGCTCGAGGGGCCCACCTCAAGCTCAAATACAGGCACGACCACTGCTGGTGAGGGCTGAGGCAAAGGAGCTGGTGATGCCGTGCGAGGAGATACGTGTGTGGGAGACATGGGACTGGGTGTGACAGTAGGAGCAGGTAAGGCACTGCCACGCACAGAGGCAGGAGTACGAGCGAACACAGGTATAGGATCGTGGGTACCTATGGGGTGCGAAGGAAAAGGGGTAGAAGCCGGCTCTGCTGGAGAGGTCTCTTGGCCGACAGCGATGATCACTCGGTCATCAAGAGCCAGAGACCAAGAAGTGGAGGGAGCTCGAACGGACACATCAGCCACGCGAGAGGTGCATGCAAGCTCATACTCCCCCATCCGTCGAGAAACTTCACACATGGGAACGTGCATGACAGACAGCGACGTGATCAATGTCAGATCACGATAGGTGAGAGACTCAAAGAAGAGCGCATCGCGTGACTCAACGATGCGACAACGAGCAGGACCCCAAAAATGCCAGGCCTTCGACCGCGGGGAGATGCTTACAAAGGCACACAAGCAATCCCGCGGTGAGATCTTGGACCCCTGCTGATCCTTGGTGTACCACACAGAAGCCAAGGACCCCCTGGACGCGAGTGAGGCGCAAGTCAGCACAGTGGCCAAACCAGAGCTAGTACGGTGTGACGTGGTCCAAAAGGGGACCGTGCGGGAGCCGGTTCAAGACCCAAGTCATGTAGGCGAATCCTTCAAAGGAGAAGAACTCCGGGAGACCGCACTCAGACCGCATAGCGCAAACGGCATCCTCCATGGTGCGTTTCTAGCGCTTAGAGGCACCGTTCTGCTGAGGAGTAGCAGGAGTAGAGACCTCGTGAAAAACATCGTGCTCGGCAAAGGAACTGTCCATCTCGCCAAGAAACTCACCGTCGCGATCCGAGCGGAAGGTATGTAGCATGTTGTGGGACTGGCGCTCAACCATCACTAGCCAGAGACGAACCGTAAGAGTGGCATCACTCTTCTGGTGCAGGTTGTACACCCACCGCATCTGGGTGAAGTCATCAGTCAAAGTTAGGACGTATTGACTCTGATTGGACAGAGACTCGACAGGGAGAGGGCCAAGAAGGTCCGAATGGACTAACTCGAGAGGGCAAAGTGCGCGAGAACCAGATTCATGGTAGGTGCAACAATGCATCTTACCCTGAGCGTAGAATAGACAGTCGGTCTTAGGCGGCTTCTCAAAGGAAGCCGTGTCAAGATCAAGTGCGGGCTGTGTCCGAATGAGCTTCGACACAGTGCCGGAGCCCACATGACACATACGACGATCAAGTAATCCCAGGTGCTAAGCAGACAGAACTCCAGTGACAAAAAACACAAGCACAAGGAGATGGGGAGCAAGGAGGAGGAGAAATCCAAGAGACACGATACAGGTCATCCACAAAAGAGGCATAAAGAACAATGCTACGGGTGTCAATAGCAATCACTGTCGTGGAGTCTGCAGTGTGCTCCATAGAATTCCCATCAGTGTGCAGGCACGTAAAGAAAGCAAACAGAGCTCAAGATCAGGCACAAAAAGCACCTCGGAAAGATACAAGGGGCCAGACGGACCATGGAATCACATAACCCCAACACCCTGGACCGGCAAGGACTGACCAGAGCCTATGCGGACGGAACGAACAGACGCAACCGGACCAAGAACAACAAAGTCACTACACCGATAAGTCATGTGATGGGTGGCACCAAAATCAATGATCCAAGTGCCACCGGGATCACGACTGGAGTACGTCACTGTACAACGGGCAATGGAACACTCGGCCTCAGACGGGCACTGGGCAACAGGGAAGGAGGAACGATGAAGGGCACAAAGGTGAGGCTCCTAAATCCAATCAGTATTGCCAGGCCCATCGTCATCACATGCTAGCTGTGCCCCCCCACAGGAGTCATCATGAGCTACAAGGACAGACAAACAAACATTATGTGGACCATCCGGCTGTGACAACAGACTCGCACCCCTTGTCAGCGAAGTGCCAGAAGGTGATGCAGCTCAACGATGGTGCAGTCACGTGGTTCTGGGTTGCCACTGCTTGCCGGTGGTGAAGCGGGAACTGCTACAGTCGTGAACACCGCACGTCCAGAGGATGTGTTGCTCGACGTAGACCATAGTGCATGCGCAGCCTGGAGCTTGCAAGTGATCCACGCCTAGTCGAGCGGCTGCAGGCACTTGTTGTAGGAATGAGCGCCTCCGCAGTTGTAGCAATGAACAGACCGTCCATTGCTACTACCCGATGATTACTGCTGCTGTTTCTTTTGCTAGCTTGAATCGCGCCTCCGTCTCCCCTTCTTCCCCTGTATTACTGCTGCCACACCCTGTGTCTCAGTTGGGATAATCAAGGTGGAAGAGGAAGAGGAGGACATGCCAGAGGATGGAGGAGTAGACTATAGGAGGGGCGTCGGTGGTGACGTGATGACTGTTGTAGAAAGGGGATTCTCCTGATGAGCCACGGCTGCCTCATGGACGGAAGTCACCTGGAGGAAAAGCTGATGTGCCCAGGGAAGAAGCTACAAGGAGGTGGAGAAGGGCTCAAGGATGGAGTCCCTATACCTTGTGAAGATTTTTGCATGCTCAAGGCGAACTCTGAGCATGATCGTGCGGAGTGCCCACAGCTGTGTACCTCCTGAGGTCCCAAGGCGCATGTAGATGCGCATGGCGCGTCGTGAGTAGTCGGCAGCAGACTCGCGTCCCTCACCAAGGGAGTGAAAAGCACAAATGTGGGTGGCACGGTTGGCGTGCATCTCTGCAGCAAACAAGGATAATGCCAGGTCCCAGCCTCCACGTGGATTTGCACTTGTACTTGTGCTGGCCTCTCCTAGGAACAAGCAGAAGTCTACGACGGTCTCGCGTAGCATGGCGTAAAGGAGTCCGCACATCGCCGTGTCCGCTGTTAGCACCTGTGCTTGATCCGTAATCTGATATGGACCGTGGTAGTAGGGCCACACCCCCTCTGAAGTGGCCCAAACCTGGAAAAGGATCTCCCAGTAGTTGAAACCATCCTCGCTGACATATCGTGGAGGCGGTGTCTCAAAATCCTTGGGTTGCCACTCCGTAGGGAGAGCAACCGTAGGCTGAGAAGGACTAGGGATAGGGAAGACACCGGGAAGAGGAAAGTCACTGGGGTGGAGATCAAGCGAGGATGGAATCTTGGGAAGAAAGGAACAAGACACGTGTGGCGGTCGAGAGCTTGTCTGGAGCTGGCGGAGACGCTCCTGAAGCATACAAATCCCACTCTGGTGAGTGCCACCCTCCATGCCTAGCATGTCGGGGTCCTCATCCCAAAGATTGAGAAAGGCGGGTCGTGTCCTGCTTGTGTCATTGGCGCTGGTGCTGACTGTTGTGCATAGGGTGCGACACTGACCGCTCCCTCAGAGGTCTGCCGTGGGGCCGTGTACTGACCAGGAGGAAGCTCAGTAAGTGTACGGATGGCGTCATTCTGGTGATGCTGCAGATGACGCATCTCATCCTGCTGGCTCTGCAGGTCCTCAATATCCTGCGAGCGTGGGCTCATGACCCCTGAGGAGGAAGAAGATGGATCTAGTGGTCTTTTGCTCTTATCACAGGGCGGAGCCATGTCAGCGCTCAGTATGAGCCGGGATGTTAAACTATTCGGATATCATAACCATTTGCGTTTCTTGACGATTTGAAACGCTGGCAACTTTTGACTTTTCCAACCAAAACTTTGACTAAGGCAAGTGCTAACGTCAGCAAGGGTTTGCTCATGTCAGCACGGATCTGATCACGTCAGCAAGAAAAATGTTGATATCGGGTCAAACCTTTTTCTTTTACAACCCTCGCGGTTGTTGCCTTGCTCCGCGGGGGATGGCTGCTCAGCAGTAGCCGCACAGAAGCTGCGCGACACTCCACACAAGCTTCCACTCAGTTGCTGGTGCTGCTGCATCGGCACCTGTAGTAGCACCCACGCGGCTGCGTGCGCAGCTGTGGCATGAGTTGCGTGCTCCTGTTGCTGTTGCTGTTGCTGTGCGCTGCGGCTGTTGCACGATGTTGTCGCCGCACGCTACTGTTGCGCTGCTACTCTACCGCCTTGCTGCTCTGCTACGCTGATGATACTACTGCTCATGTACGGTGCAGCTCTTGCTGCTCAATGCTACTGCTGCACGCTGGTGTTGCCCGCCAATGTTGCTGTCGACGTCGTTGCACAGCACTGCTGCTGCGGCGCGCAGCTGCTGCTGCTGCTTGCCACCGCTTGCTACGGCAACAGCCTGGTGCTGTCGTTGCTAGTGCCATTTTCAGCAGCTGCAAGCGACTCCCGCCTGCTCCAAGTGTCCCCTGCTGCTGTTAGCGGCTGCTCTTGATGCACTCTCACGTGCTAAAGGTGGATGACGTCGACAGAAGTCGGCTGTCGTCGACAGGGCCCTGTCGATCGGCTGTAGCGGTGACGCTGACTACTTCTGTTCTACTACGTCTCTACTGCGCAGCTCGGCGATAACGGTCTCACCGCCTTGATACCATGAGAAGATGTGTGGAAGCCCCCTAGCGACACACCTGCTGACTAGGCGTTAGTGCCTGGTCAGACAGTGACGACAGTCACAAGTCCTACACACAACGGCAAGGGTCAGGCTAGGAAAGACACGGCAAAGTGACATTATGCTTTAATAGCATTTGTAGAGAGGAATGACAAATGACAGGTCCATGGCATCAGTACCTATCGCGGCGCACATCGGGTGTCGCGCGCGGCAGCACAAGATCTATCCTAAAAACTGGCCCAAATTCAACGTTTTGGCCGTAACTCAGCGCAGACATGTCAGAACGCTACGCCGTCTGAACCTAGACATGCGGAATCACAAGCCGGATGCTACGACTGGTCACATGCATGCATCCAGCATCAAACGGTGGACACACAATGAAAACACATGCAAATCAGGCCCACGGCCAGTCCACGGGTAAACTCCTACGTGCTGCAGAAAAACATGCAGGAGGTCCCAGGCAGCGTCCAGAGCTCCATAACGGTCATCGGTCAGCTCCAAGCTGGTAGTCCACCACCAGACGACGCACCGGTACCACCAGGGTCCGCATCAGGGATCTGCACGAGTATGGACACCGTCGAGTGGTCACAGTAATTGTACAGGTCGACAGGAACGTCACAAATCACAACAAATCCTTCTCGGGTTGGGTTCCTCCTGCCTTTGGTCGTGCCTATTACCAGCCGCCATCCCTCGACTACACGGCCTTTGCCTAGCCTCATGACGATGGCCAGTTCTCTAACTCTCCTCCCTCGAATCGCCATTCTGTTGACCATTGCGAGGAGTGTGCCGTGGAGCGTTGCCTCACTAAGTTTTTGCATCTGCTTCTGCTTCTATATCTAGGGTGCCTTTCCTGAAGATAAATCATGGGTTGAGGATTGGTAGTCTCACACTTTCCCTCCTCGCCTTGGTGCATCCTCCTCCCCTTCCGTTCCACTGTTTGGTACTGCCTTTGTATGCCTTGGTCTTCCATCTTCTCGCGTGTCCAGTGGCTTCTTGATCATTGATTCAAGAGCCAACTACGTGGCATCCTGTCCATGTTGGTTTTTCCGCATCTCTCATTGTGCTCGGCTGTGTCCTCCCGGCTTGTGTACAACGACGTGGAGATGATTGACGGCGAGACTCGACGCAGTTGGTGAATCGTCCGGTGGAGCTAACGCACACTGAGGTCTACATGCAGTTTGCTGGAGCCTCCTCCTTGCCGCAACGTGCTCAGCTCCATCGGCAGGCCTCCTCGGCGGTCAGGCCGCCAGCGGTCACTGCCACCGCATATGCTATCTGTATGCATCAGACGCTGGATCTGACCGTACTATTGTGTCTACAACGTCATGCTCTGCCTTGGGTCCATGTCTCGTGTTGCGTGACACTGTTTAGCATCATGGACCGTTGTGGGAAATGCCTGGGTTCGGGCAGCCATGACTCTTTGCTGCTATTTTTCTAGTTGTTTCTGACCAAACGACGGCATTCGCAAAGTCGGTATTATGGTATGGTCCAGTTTTCAGGCAAAGCAGACGATGCCCGGGTTTTGGGCTGTCGGCCGTCTGGCAGGGCTCACCGAGAAAACCTTGCCTGCCAGAAAATAGGTCTAGGTCTATTCTCTAATTGGCTAGTTAGCTGAGTAACAAGCTCTACAGAGCTGGGGGGGAGCTAGAACTTGGAGGGGTCTCCCATTGTTGTTTATCTTTCATTCCTAATCAGTCACTTTCAGTTTTTGGCTGCAATCTGGCGCTAACACTGGCGCGCACATTTCTGATTAACAATCCCAGAGCATCCACACTTAGACTCTAGAGCGGAAGACTGAGGGGGCAGCAGACTTAAGCAACGATCGTCGAAGCCCACACGTTGTATCAACAACGCTGCTGCCCCAACCTGCTGCCTAGCTTTTCCATTTTTGTATCACAGCCAGAGCGTAGCAGTAGCAGCAGACGACTGGTGTACAGGTGCCTGACTACGTCTTTGGACCCCCATACGCGCAAGTGCAGGGGAAATGCTGCTGGATTTTTCCCGACAGCATTGACTTGCCTGGTTGCGGCGTCAGAATTTCTCCCACGGTCCACAGGGCCAGGGGAAGTATTGCCGGATTTATCCGGCAGCACTGACCCCCACGCATGACGCAAGGAGGTGAGCGGCAGGCCGCGTCAGGCGCCAGCTAGCGATGACGCACATGGCGACATCATCCAATTGCAATGACTAGCAGCAGTAGCCTGCAGCAGCAGTAGCAGCTTGCAGCAGCAACGAGCACTGGCAGCAGTAGCTAGCAGCAGCTGTGCATAGCAGCAGCAGTAGGAGGAAGCTCAGTGAGTGTACCGATGGCGTCATTCTGGAGATGTTGCAGAAGACGCATCTCGTCCTGCTGGCTCTGCATGTCCTCAATAGCCTGCAAGCGTGGGCTCATGACCCCTTAGGAGGAAGAAGATGGATCTAGTAGTCTTTTGCCCTTATCACAGGCCGGAGCCATGTCAGCGCTCAGTATGAGCCGGGATGTTAAACTGGTCGGATAACATAACCGTCAGCGTTTCTCAACGATTTGAAACGCTGGCAACCTTTGACTTTTCCATCCAAAAAATTGACCAAGGCAAGTGCTGATGTTAGCAAGGGTTTGCCTGAAAATCATGAAACTTGGACCCTAGGCATAACATAGCATTGCAAACGTAACAGTGCGGTCAAACACGGCAGTAGAGGTGTGCAGGCAGCATAGGCAGCGACAATGACTGCTGGTGGCACGACTGCTGAGGAGGTATGCCGATGGAGTTGAGCACGTTGGAGGGAGGAGGCTCCAGCAAACTGTGTGTAGGCCTCAGCGTGCATTGGTTCCACCACATGACACTCAAGCACCATCGCGTGTCGCCGTCAGTCATCTACACACCGATGTACACAAGCCGGGAGGAAACCACAGAGTACAAATGAGAGATGTGTGAAAAAAAACCAACACTCGTGACCACCACATAAAGGAGCATACATGCAAGGAGAATGAACATTCCGCACCCAAATGTACCGTTCCTCTTAACGACACCAGCCTTGCATCAACAACTCGGGCCCACTTGACTTGCACTCGCGTTAGCACGTCCACTACAGCTACTAATGTCACCATTGTGACACTGAAATCCACAACACCCTCCTTTGTAGCTGCCTAAAGAACTGCCACAGTGCCCTTGCAGTAGCCAACATCTCGGTCATCCTGAGACGATGCGTGGAAGCTTCCTAGCGACACAGCCGCTGAAGACACCAGGCGTCAGTGCCTAGTCAGACAGTGAAGACAGTCACAAGTCGTACACACAATGGCAAGGGTCTGGCTAGGAGACACAAGGCAAAGTGTCATAATGCTTCAATAACATTTGGAGAGATGAATGACAAGTGACAGGTCCATGGCATTAGTACCTGCTGTGGCGCACAGCGGGTGCCGCACGAGGCAGCACAATATCTGTCCTAAAACCAGCCCAAAACCACTGTTTTGGCCGTAACTCAGCACATACATGTCAGAACGCTACGTCGTCTAAACCTAGACGTGCAAAATCACAAGCCAGATTCTACGACTGGTCACATGCATGCATCCGGCATCAAATGGTGGACACACAATGCAGAAACATGCAAATCGGGCCCACGGCCAGTCCATTGATAAACTCATACGTGCTGCAAAAAAAACTGCAGGAGGCCCGAGGCAGTGTCCAGAGCTCTAGAAGGGTTGTCGGTCAGCTCCAAGCTGGTATTCCACCACCAGACGACGCACCAGTACCACCAGGATCCACATAAGGGATCTACGCGAGAATGGACACGGTGGAGTGGTCACAGTAAACTGTTCAGGCCGACAAGAACGTCACAAATCACAACACTCCCCCATGACCCGATGGTACGCATGTCCATACACGTGCACCACTGAAACGAGTACAACAATGAGAGTAAAAACAGTCATGACATAGACAAGGACACACCCCACACTCAACCACTGTCAGGCAAGGGGCGAAGCCCAACAGAAAGAATGGCCACCAGAAACTTCACGCGTGCTAGTGCCTTCATCAAGAAGTCAGCATGCTGCATGTCAATACCAACCCATATGACAGAGATCACGTGTTGCTCCACTAGATCACGCACAAAGTGATGCTTAACCGCAATGTGCTTTGTGTGAGCGTGAAAAAAATCAGAGTTCTCCGCAATGGCAAGTGCACTCTGGTTGTCGCAATGAAGCACAATGGCAGGTACTGACTAACCCAACTCAAGGAACAGGCGCTACAGCAATACTGCCTCAGTGGCCCCTACAACCAGAGCAACATACTCTACCTCCAATGAGCTACGTGCAATGCAGCCCTGCATCCCGTGACGCCAGGACACAGCGGTACCACCAAGCAGGAACACGTAACCAGTGCGACTGCGTCCATCTGGACTCCAGCCCAGTCGCTGTCAGTGTAGCCGTCAAGGACCATCGAACACTGCCGGTGAAATCAGAGTCCGAGATACGGTGTGGAGACCATGTACCGCACCACTCGCACAGCCGCATGAAGGGCTCTAGCGCAAGGAGCCTGTAAAAACTGTGCAAGGAGGTTGACAGCGAAGGCGATATCAGGGTGTGTGGTAGTAGCCAGGAACATCAGAGATCTGATGAGGCGGAGGTACAAGGTCACATCCATTGTCTCCTCCAAACATGTGGGATCGTCCACCTTCAAGGCATCCTACCCGTCAGGAATGAGAGGGGTGGAGGCCGTGGGCACTGCGCCAAGGAGGTTGCTGAAGCGCTCCTCCACAACACGTGTGAATCGGGCCTAATGTAGCAGTAGTGTGCGATGCCCGCGGTCTCGCACGATCTCCATGCCAAGAAACATCGCTGTAGGACCAAGGTCCTTCATCCTATAGGCACTCTGGAGGACCGCCTTGGCCTCCTTCACGGCCTCGAAGGAAGGAGACGCGATCAAAAGGTCACGGACATAATCCAGGATGGCAGTGAACCGCTTAGGCGTCTGTCGGATAAAGAGAGATGGATCAGCGTCGCTCTATACATATCCCACACGAGTCACGGTGCCACTGATCTCCTGGTTCCAACACCAAGGAGACTGCTTGAGGTTGTACAAGGAGTTGCGCAAGCACCAGACCTTGTCACTTTCCTCAAAGCCAAATGGCTGAGCCACATAAATCTCCTTATCCAGAAAACCATGGAGGAACGCATTACTAACGTCCATCTGGTGCAGTTCCCAGTCATGCTGAGCCACTATACCGAACAGGGCTCGAGCTGAGGTCATGCGGCTGACAGGGGAAGAGGTGTCAGTGTAATCGATGTCCTTGATCTGAGTGAACCCCTTGATGACCAAGCGAGTCTTGTGGCGTTCCAATGAGCCATCCGACTTCACTTTCTTGCGGGAGACCCACTTGACCCGAATAGCCTTCCTCCGAGGTGGAAGGTCGAATAGCTCGTAAACTCCCTGCTCTTGGATGGCGTGAAGCTCATCCTCGGAGGCAGCACGCCAAGCGTCAGCATCCTATGATGAGAGAGCTTCCCTCAGTGTGCCCAGGTCAGGCACCCTAGAGGGAGAGCTCTGCGTGGCAAGAGCACACACCTCAGTATAAGGTCTGAAGACCACAAGGTCAGCTGCTACATCACAAGTGGTATGAAACTCGCGAGTGATGAGATCATGTCCAACGGGGCACGCTGGATGTACCTCTGTGTGCTCAGTGCGGACACTCAGGCCTAGGGCCTTTGTGTCGGGATCACCACTCGCGATGCTGCGAGTACAGCGCCCGGGTGCGGGACGTGACACTCGCTGGACTCCGGAGTCCAATGGTAGAAGACGACCGCCGGGCTCACGTGAGTAACTTGGGTTCGAGGGACCCACCTCAAGCTCAAAGACAGGCACGACCAGTGCTGGTGAGGGCTGAGACAAAGGAGCTGGTGATGCCCTGCGAGGAGATACGTGTGTGGGAGACACGAGACTGGGTGTGACAGTAGGAGCAGGTAAGGCAGGACCACGCACAGAGGTAGGAGTACTAGCGGACACAGGTACAGGATCGTGGGTACCTATGGGGTGCGAAGGAAAAGGGGTAGAAGCCGGCTGTGCTGGAGAGGTCTCTTGGCCGACAGGGATGATCGCTGGGTCATCAAGAGTTGGAGACCAAGAAGTGGAGGGAGATCCAATGGACACATCAGCCGGGCAAGAGGTGCATGCAGGCTCAGACCCCCCCATTCGTCGAGAAACTTCACACATGGGAACGTGCATGATACACAGCGACGTGATCGATGTCAGATAACGATAGGTGAGAGACTCAAAGAAGAGTGCATCGCGTGACTCAACGATGCGACGACGAGCAAGACCCCAAAAACGCCAGACCTTCGACCGCGGGGAGATGCCTACGAAGGCACACAAGCGACCCCACAGTGAGACCTTGGACCCCTGCTGACCCTCGGTGTACCACACAGAAGCCAAGGACCCCTTGGATGCGAGCGAGGCGCAGTTCAGCACAGTGGCCAAACCAAAGCTAGTACGGTGTGACGTGGTCCAAAAGGGGACCGTACGGGAGCCAGTTCAAGGCCCAAGTCATGTAGGCGAATCCTTCAAAGGAGAAGAACTCCGGGAGACCGCACTCAGACCGCAGAGCACAAATTGCATCCTCCATGGTGCGGTTCTAGAGCTCAGAGACACCGTTCTGCTGCGGAGTAGCAGGAGCAGAGACCTGGTGAAAAACCTTGTGCTCGGTGAAGGAACTGTCCATCTTGCCAAGAAACTTGCCGCCGTGATCCAAGCGGAAGGTGTGTAGCGTGTTGTGGGACTGACGCTCAGCCATCACTAGCCAGAGACGAACCGCAAGAGTGGCATCACTCTTCTGGCCCAGGTTGTACACCCACCGCATCCGGGTGAAGTCAACAGTCAGAGTCAGGACGTATCGACCCTGATCGGATTGAGACTTGACAGGGAGAGGACCGAGAAGGTCCGAATGGACTAACTCAAGAGGGCAAAGTGCGCGAGAACCAGATTCATGGTAGGTGCAACGATGCATCTTACCCTGAGCGTAGAAGAAACAGTCGGTCTATGGCGGCTTCTCAAAGTAAGCTGTGTCAAGACCGAGTGTAGGCTGTGTCCGAATGAGCTTCAACACAGTGCCGGAGTCCACATGACATAGACGACAATGAAATAATTGCAGGTGCTCAACAGACAGAACGCCAGTGAAAAAAACACAAGCATAAGGAGAGGGGAAGCAAGGAGGAGGGGAAATCCAAGAGACGCGATACAGGTCATCCACAAAAGAGGCACGAAGAACAACGCTATGGGTGTCAATAGCAATCACTGTCGCGGAGTCTACAGTGTGCTCCACAGAAAGTCCCATCAGTGTGCACGCACATACAGAAAGCAAGCTTAGCTCAAGATCAGGCACAAAAAGCACCTCGAAAAGATACAAGGGGCCAGACAGACCATGGAATCACACAACCCCAACACCCTAGACCGGCAAGGACTGACCAGAGCCTGTGCGGACGGAACGAACAGACGCAATTGGACTGAGAATGATAAAGTCACTACGCCGACAAGTCATGTCATGAGTGGCACCAGAATCAATGATCCAAGTGCCACCGGGAACGACTGGAGGACGTCACTGTACAACGGGCAATGGAACACTCGGCCTCAGACGGGCGCTAGGAAACAGGGAAGGAGGAACGATGAAGGGCACAAAGGTGAGGCTCCTAAATCCAATCATTATTGCCAGGCCCATCGTCATCCCATGCCAGTTGTGCCCCCCCCCACACGAGTCATCACGAGCTACAAGGACAGACAAACCAACATTATGCGGACCATGCGGCTGTGATGATAGACTCGCACCCCCTAAAAGCGAAGCACCAGAAGGTAATGCAGCTCAACGATGGTGCGGTCACGTGGGTCTGGGTCGCCACTGCTTGTCGGTGGTGAAGCGGGAACTGCTACAGTCGTGAATGCCGTGCGCCCAGAGGATGTGCTGCTCAACGTAGACCATAGTGCATGCGCAGCCTGAAGCCCGCGAGTGATCCACGCCCAGTCGAGCGGCTACTGGCACGTTTTGTAGCAGTGAGTGCCTCCACAGTTGCAGTAATGAACAGAGCGTCCATTGCTACTACCCGATGACTACTACTACTGTTACTTTTGCTGGCTTGAACCGCGCCTCTGTCTCCCCTTCTTCCTTGGTGCTGCTGCTGCCACACCCTGTGTCTCAGTTGGTGTAATCAAGGTGGAAGAGGAAGAGGAGGACGTGCCAGAGGATGGAGGAGTAGACTACAGGAGGGGCGTCGGTGGTGACGCGATGATTGTTGTAGCAAGGGGATTCACCTGATGAGCCACGGCTGCCTCACGGGCGGAAGTCACTTGGAGGAAAAGCTGATGTGCCCATGGAAGAAGCTGCAGGGAGGTGGAGAAGGGCTCAAGCATGGAGTCATTATACCTTGTGAAGATGTTTGCGTGCTCAAGGCGAACTCCGAGCATGATCGTGCTGAGTGCCCACAGCTGTGTACCTCTTGAGGTCCTAAGGCGCGTGTGGATGCGCATGGCGGGTCGCGAGTAGTCGGCTGCAAACTCGACAAGTCCCTGGCCAAGGGAGTGAAAAGCACAATTGTGGATGGCGCGGGTGGCGTGCGTCTCTACAACAAACAAGGATAATGCCAGGTCCCGGCCTCCACGTGGATTTGCACTTGTACTTGTGCTGGTCTCACGCGGCATGGCGTAAAGGAGTCCACAAATTGCCCTGTCCCCTGTCAGCACCTGTGCTCAATCTGTAATCTGGTATGGACTGTGGTAGTAGGGCCACACCCCCTCTGAAGTGGCCCAAACCTGGAAAGGATCTCCCAGCAGTTGAAACCGTCCTCGCTGACATACCGTGGAAGCGGTGTCAGGAAATCCTTGGGTTTCCACTCCGTAGGGAGAGAAACCGTAGGCTGAGAAGGACGAGGGATAGGGAAGACACCGGGAAGAGGAAAGTCACTGGGGTGGAGATCAAGCGAGAATGGAATCTTGGGAAGAAAGGAACGAGACACGTGTGGGGCCCGAGAGCTTGTCTGGAACTGACAGAGACGCTCCTGAAGCATACAAATCTCACTCTGGTGAGCGCCGCCCTTCATGCCTGGCATGTCGGGGTCCTTATTCCAAAGATCGAGAAAGGCGGGTCACATCCTGCTCCTGTCACCGGCGTTGGTGCTGAATGTTGTGCATAGGGTGCGACACCAACCGCTCCCTCGCAGGTCTGCCGTGGGGCCGTGGACTGACCAGGAGGAAGCTCAGTGAGTGTACAGATGGCATCATTTTGGTGATGCTGCAGACGACGCATCTCATCCTGCTGGCTCTGCAATTCCTCAATAGCCTGCGATCGTGGGCTCATGACCCCTTAGGAGGAAGAAATGGATCTATTGGTCTTTTTCCCTCATCACAGGTCGGAGCCATGTCAGCGCTCAGTATGAGCCGGGATGTTAAACTGGTCTGATAACATAACCGTTAGCGTTTCTTGACGATTTGAAATGCTGGCAACTTTTGACTTTTCCAACCAAAAATTTGACTAAGGCTAGTGCTGACGTCAGCAAGGGTTTGCTGATGTCTGTACGGATCTGATGACATCAGCAAGAAAAATGCTGACATCGGGACAGACCTCCTTTTTTTTTTAATCCCTCGCAATTGTTGCCTTGCTACGTGGGGGACGGCTACTCACTAGTAGCCGCGTGGAAGCTGCACGGAGGTCCACACGAGCTTTCGCTCAGCTGTTGCTGCTCCTACGTCGGCACCTGCAGCAGCAGCCGCGCGGCTGCATGCGCAGCTGTGGCAGGAGCTGTGTGCTTATGCTGTTGTTGCTGCGCGCTACGGTTGTTGCGCGCTGCTGCCGGCGCGCTCTGCTGCTGCGCAGTTGCTCTGCTACGCTGCTACTACTACTGCTGATGCATGGTGTAGCTATTGCTGCTCAATGCTGCTACTGCACGTTGCTGCTACCCGCCACTATTGCTGCCGCCGTCGCTACACAGCGCTGCTGCTGCCGCTACCCACCGCCACCTACTACGGCAAGAACCTGCTACTGTCGCTGCTAGTGCCAATGTCAGCAGCTGCTAGCGGCTGCCGCCTCCTCCAACTGTCGCTTGCTGTTGCTAGCGGCTGCTGTCGATGCACTCTCACGTGCTGAAGGTGGGTGACGTCGACGGCAATCGGCTGTCGTCGACAAGCCCCTGTGGATCAGCTGCAGCGGTGACGCACACTACTGCTACTGTGCTGCGTCTCCATTGCGCAGCGCGGCGATAACGGTCTCACCACTCTGATACCATGAGAAGATGTGTGGAAGCTTCCTAGTGACACAGCTGCTAACTAGGCGTCAATGCCTGGTCAGACAGTGAAGACATTCACAATTCGTACACACAAAGGCAAGGGTCAGGCAAGGAAACACACGTCAAAGTGACATAATGCCTTAATCAAATTTGCAGAGAGGAATGACAAATGACAGGTCCATGGCATAAGTACCTATCGCGGCGCACAGCGGGTGTCGCACGCGGCAGCAAAAGATGTGTCCTAAAAACCGGCCTACATTCACCGTTTTGGGCGTAACTCAGCACAAACATGTCAGAACGCTACGCCGTCTGAACCTAGACATGCAGAATCACAAGCCGGACGCTATGACTGGTCACATGCATGCATCCGGCATCAAACGGTGGACACACAATGCAAAAACATGCAAATCCAGCCCACGGCCAGTGCACAGATTAACTCCTACGTGCTGCAGAAAAACATGCAGGAGGTCCCAGGGAGCGTCCAGAGCTCTATAACGGTCGTCGGTCAGCTCCAAGCTGGTAGTCCACCACCAGACGACGCACCAGTACCACCAGGGTCCGCATCAGGGATCTGCACAAGTATGGACACCGCCGAGTGGTCACAGTAACTGTACAGGTCGACTGGAACGTCACAAATCACAACAAATCATTCTCGGGTTTGGTTCCTCCTGCCTTTGGCCATGCCTATTACCAGCCGCCATCCCTCGACTACACGGCCTTTGCCTAGCCTCATGACAATGGCCAGTTCTCTAACTCTCCTCCCTCGAATCGCCATTTTGTTGACTATCGCGAGAAGTGTGCCGTGGAGCGTTGCCTCACTAAGTTTTTGCATCTGCTTCTGCTTCTATATCTAGGGTGCCTTGCCTGAAGATAATTCATGGGCTGAGGATTGGCAGTCTCACACTTTCCCTCCTCGCCTTGGTGCATCCTCCTCCCCTTCCGTTCCACTGTTTGGTACTGCCTTTGCATGCCTTGCTCTTCCATCTTCTCGCGTGTCCGGTGGCTTCTTGATCATTGATTCAAGAGCCAACCGCGTGGCATCCTGTCCATGTTGGTTTCTTTGCATCTCTCATTGTGCTCGGTTGTGTCCTCCCGGCTTGTGTACAATGGTGTGCAGATAATTGACGGGGAGACTCGACGCTGCTGGTGTATCGTCCGGTGGAGCCAACGCACGCTGAGGCCTACACGCAGTTTGCTGGAGCCTCCTCCTTGCGGCAACGTGCTCAGCTCCATCGGCAGGCCTCCTTGGCGGTCAGGCCGCCAGCAGTCACTGCCACCGTAGATGCTATCTGTATGCATGAGACGCCGGATCTGACCGTACTATTGCGTGTGCAGCGTCATGCTCTGCCTAGGGTCCATGTCTCGTGTTGCGTGACACTGTTCGGCATCATGGACCGTCATGGGAAATGCCTGGGTTCGGGCAGCCATGACTCTTTGCTGCTATTTTTCAAGTTGTTTCTGACCAACCGACGGCGTTCGCAATGTCGGTATTATGGTATGGTCCAGTTTTCAGGCAAAGCGGATGATGCCCGGGTTTTGGGCTGTCGGCCGTCTGCCAGGGCTCACCAAGAAAACCTTGCCTACCAGAAAATAGGTCTAGGTCTATTCTCTAATTGGCTGGTTAGCTGAGTAACAAGCTCTACAGAGCTGGGGGGGAGCTAGAACTTGGAGGGGTATCCCATTGTTGTTTATTCTTCATTCCTAATCAGTCACTTTCAGTTTTCAGCTGCTTTCTGGCGCTAACACTGGCGCGCGCGTTTTTTGATTAACAACCTTAGAGCATCCAGACTTAGACTCTAGAGCGGAAGCCTGAGGGGGCAGCAGACTTAAGCAACAAGCGTGGAAGCCGCCACGATGTATCAACAACACTGCTCCGCCAACCTGCTGCCTAGCTTTCCCATTTTCGAATCAGAGCCAGAGCGTAGCAGCAGCAGCACACGACTGGTGTGTAAGTGCCTTACTACGCCAGCGGACCCCCATACGCGCAAGTGCAGGGGAAATGCTGCTGGATTTTTTCCGACAGCATTGACCTGCCTGGTGGTGGCATCAGAATTTCTCCCACGGTCCACTGGGCCAGGGGAAATGCTGCCAGATTTTTCCGGCAGCACTGACCCCCGCGCATGATGCAAGGAGGTGAGCGGGAGGCCGCGTCAGGTGCGAGCTAGGGATGACGCACGTGGCGACGTCATCCAGGTGCACTGACTAGCAGCACCAGCCTGCAGCAGTAGCAGCAGCTTGTAGCAGCAACGAGCAGTGGCAGCAGCAGCTAGCAGCAGCTGTGCGCAGCAGCAGCAGCCTGTAGCAGCTCGCAGCAGCAGCAGCAGCCAGCAACAGCAGCTCGCAGCTACAGCAACAGTAGCAAGCAGCAGCAGCAACTGCTGGCAGAAGTAGCAGCAGCGAGCAGCAGCTGACAGCAGCCAGCAGCAGCTAGCAGCAGCGACTGCAGCGGCGGCGAACAACAGCAGCAGCCGTACCTACCCACAGCCCGCTGCTTGTAGCGAGCAGCAAGCTACTGGCGGTGAGTTCGCTGCTCGCAGCGAGAAGCGAGCTCGGTGCTCGCAACTCATTGCTCCCAGCAAGCAGCGAGCTCGCTGCTCGCAACTCGTTGTTCATATTGAGGAGCAAGCCCATTGAGGTGAGCAAAGAAGAAAAAGAAAGAAAAGAAAAAAAAATAGAAAAAAATGCCCCATCCCACCAGCAGCGTTGGAGCTGCTGCCGCCACTGCCATAGCTGCTGTAGCAGCCATCAGCACGCGGCAGCTTAGCAGCAGCAAAAGTAGTAGCTGGAGCAGTAGCACCAGCAGAAGCAATGACAGCAGCAGCAGCAGCTGCTGCTACAACAGCAGCCACAGCGGCAGCGGCCGTAGCAACAATAGTAGCAGCCGCAACAGTAGTAACCATAGCAGCCGAAGCAGCGGCTGTTGCACCAATGACCGCAGCAGCAGCATCCGCAGCAGCTGCAACAACAGTAGGTAAGCAATAGCAGCAACAGCAGCAACTATAGTAACAGCAGCAGCTGCCCTACAGCTGGCATAGCAGCGGCTTTAGCAACGGCCGCTATTGATGTGAGTAGCCCTCAGCTGACATCACTGCTATCTCATCAGGAAAAGAAAGGAAAGGGGAGGTAGGAAACACTTTTATTGTAGCAACTCTGCATGTACCAAGGAGCGGCTGTTGACATCAGTCGTTCCAGGCTGATGTCACTACTAACACAAGTAGCACACAAAAGAAGAAGAAAGGAGAAAAAAAAGGGGGCAACACAACCCACCATGGCTAATAGCCCCAGTGGGGAGGGGTCCTCCTCTGTTTGGAGGACCCCCAGCCCCCCTTTCTTATAGCAGTTGCAACAGATGCAGCACCACCAGCAGCAGCAACAGCACCAGCTGTAGCAATAGCAGCAATAGTAGTAGCAATGGCAGCAGTAGCAGTAGTAGCAGCAGCAAAAGCAGCAGTAGTAGCAGTAGCAGCAGTAGCAGCAGTCTACAGGCTCCGTCGCCGGCACCTTCGACCCCCTAGCTGCCATTCAGCAACAGCTTGCCGCATTGACATAAGAACTTGTAGTGCTCCAGCCATTTGCATCACAGACTCACACCAGTGCCCTGCCCCTGTTCCTTTCACCTGGACACGCCAGCCCCGCTGTGTCTGTTGCCACGCATTACTTGGCGAAGTAGCAGACTCAGCGCCAGCGGCTGACAATGACTTCAGTCAATGGCCCCACTCTAGATGCCGGCCGCGGGCCAAAGGAATTTAAAATCCCACCCTTGCCGCTTCAGGCCAGCGAATAGTTCCAGAGCTAGGAACTCCGTTTCTGCATATGGGCATAGGGTGAGGGTTTGTGGGGGTACTACACCCTTCCGTACGACTCCATCCAGGCCGACTAGTTGTATGACGCTGGTCGCGCCGTGCGTGCCCTCGTTCCAGTCGCTCCTCCGGCTTCATATCTTACCCTAGAGCCCTTCCTAGGCAACTTCACCTCCGGCGGGACACCAGACCCTGCGGCTGCATGGCACATCCTCACCCGTCCCCATCGCCTATCCAGCAAGGCTGAGACCAGCCGCCTACTGCGGGAGCTCAAAACCCTGCACATGGGGGAGACCGAGACGGTCACCTCCTACTGGCAGCGGGCTGAGGACATCCTCCGTTGCCTGGGCACCTCTGCTCCACCTCTGGCCACGCTTTCTACCATCAAGTACGCTACCACCAACGCGTACGTCGACGTCTTTGTTCACTACTCTCAAGACGTCCTTTCCACCATGGTGGCCCAAGGCACCCTCATTCCCTGGGCATACGAGCTTTTCCTCAGGATTGAGGAAGCTCATCTAGAGTCTTGCATCCAGTGCACAGAGGCCCTCGCCTCTCCTACAAATGCCTCCATAGCTGTCACTTCTCCCGCAGTAGATGCATCGCCCAGCTCCTCGTCATCGGCGAAGAAGAAGCGCAAGGGCAAGAAGGGCAAGGGCCCTCAGCAGTAGCAGCAGCAACAGCAGCAGCCGACTGGGCCTAGTGGTGATGGCTTGGTCTGTCATAACTATGGCCAGCTAGGGCACTGGTGGTACACTTGCCCGCTATCGACAGACGAGACATGCGTCATCGCCACCATGCGTCACCATAGGGAGTGTTGTCTCGCCTCTACCGCCGTAGCGGTCGCCGGACCTGATTCCTCAACTTTGTCTAGCAGTTCCACTCAGATAGCCGCACCGGTCCCACCGATGCCAGCTCCGCAACAACAACATCCGCAGCCGTCGGCTCCTCCGTTCCCATCATCGGTGCAGTCCTTCCCCTATCCGGGCTCCGGCGTTGTCCACCTGTGAGCGTCAGCTGGAGCAGTTCATCGCGCTCCAGCTCCGTCTACCTCGCCCTCCCCCCCAGGGAAGTGTGAGTTGTGTCATCTCCTACTCGTCTACTCTCCCCTGTATGACTGCGGCTGAGCTACGGTCGTGTCCTACCTCCTCGTCCGTCTCGTTCTCTCCAGTGACCCCCTCGACCCCCTCCCAGGACGACGTCGCGTGGCTTGATGATTGGCAGTCTCGGTTTGCGCCGCCCTCCACCGCGTCCGCATCTCTTACTTGCTGCCACGTGACTGTTAGCGATCTGGCGACCCCGGTCTAGGACCCTGCCGAGACCTGGATCATCGACTCTGGGACCACGCATCACATGACGGCCTCTCGTGAGGCCTTGAGCGTGCTTGGTCCTGTTGGCGACGGACGGGCTCCAGACACGTGTTACCCGCCCACGGCGTCGGTGTCGTTCGTTTTTGTGGTCCTTCCGGTGATGTATTCGTGACCGATTTCCTCTTCGTCCCCGGTCTTGAACTCAGCCTCCTCTCCGTTACTGCCCTTGACCGCATGAGCATGGACGTTCTGCACTCGCTTGGTGTTGGCATTGTGTCATTGCGTCCTTTCGGTCTTGTTGTTCTGCACGCCACCGCTAGTGGAAACCTGTGGCACGTGCCTCTTCTGTCCTCCTCCCCTTCTGTCCCCTCTTCGTCCGCCGCCACAAGCCATGTGTTTTTCACCGGCATGCTCTATCCACAGCATACGCGTCGTTTGCACCGCAGCCTTTACTACGTCCACTCTACTGCCATGGATAGCATGCTCCACACCCAGCCGGCCAAAGGCCTTGACACTTTCCCTCTACCGTCCCCCATGGAGTGCATTGATTGCGCTCAGGGCAAGATGCACTGGTCCACATACCCTCAGTCCTTCTCTTGGGCAGCTGCCCCTCTCCCCACCGAGTCCGTCGGCGAGCATGGACGCCATGTCCTCACCCTCATTGACGACTACTCACGCTACCGCTGGGTCTTTTGCCTTCGGCAGAAGAGCGATGTCGCTCGTGCCATTCGTGACTGTCTTGCTCTTGCGGGGCGTGACTGTGCTTGATCCCTTCACCACTTTTGCTCCGATCACGGTGGTGAGTACATGGGCGAGACCACGACTTTTCTCGCCCTTCGCGTCACCCACGATGAGACGTCACCACCTTACACGCCGTCCAGAATGGCGTCTCCGAGCGGAGGAACCGTACCATGGCCGACGCTGTCCGCACCATGCGAGTTGAGTCTCAACTCTCCGATGGCTTCTATTTTGAAGCCATGGCCTACGTGACGTGGTTCTGGAACCGAATTTCCCACGGACCCCTTCCTCGCCAGTCCACGCCGTACCAGCACTGGTGCGGTCAGCAAGTTGGCCTCCGCCCCGCTTGCGTCTAGGGCTGCGTGGCCATTGTGTGGCTGCCCGTCCCGCAACAGGGCGGCAAGCTCATCCCCCGCTGGCGTCCTTGCACCTTTCTCGGCGTCTCTCGTCAGTCCAAGACATGGCGCTTCTGGGATCCCTCCCGACACTACATCATCGAGTCACGCGATGCCCTCTTCTTTGAGGAGCTGTTTCCCCACGATTTTGTCCGCTCTGGCTCGTGAATGTCCCTCCCTTTGCGTGGGGGAGTGGTGAGTCTGACCTCGGTACTGTCGCTTCTGGGAGGCACATCACTTGGTCCCTTCGGGCCGACAGCCCCAGTTGTGTCCGCTTGCCCCTCCGGGCCGGCAGCCCTAGTTGCGTCTGGTGACCCTTCCAGGCTGGTAGCCCCAGTCACGTCCACTAGCCCCTCCGGGCTGGCAGCCCAAGTCGCGTCCGCTGGCCCCTCTGGGCCGGCAGCCCCAATCGCATCCGCTGGCCCCTCCGCGTTGAAAGCACAGGTCAAGTCCGCTCGCCCCTCTGCGCTGGCAGCACTAGTCGTGCCCGTTGCCCCCCCCAGGCCTGCCGCCCAAACGCGCCCGCTGGCCCCTCTAGGCCAGCAGCTACAGTCTCACCCACCGGCCCCTCCGGACCGGCGGCCCCATTTGCGCATGCTTGTCCCTCCGGGCTGGCAGCCCCAGTCGCGCCCGCCGGCCCCTCCCGACCGGCAGCCCCAATCGCGCCCGTTCACCCCTCCGGACCGGCAGCCCCAGTCACGTCCGCTGGTTCCTTCACGCTTGTAGCCCCGTCAGACTCATTGCCATCTCCCGCTCCACCACGCTACACACGTGGCCCAGGCGCTAGCCTCCAACCCAAGCCATTAGTGAGCGCCCATGCCGCCGTGTCGCGCCCTGTGGCGCCTCAGCCCCCTGTCACTCCACGTGTCTCTTCCACTCCTACGATCTTGAGTAGGGACCCCGGCACCAAGGCCCTCAGCCTGACCACTTCAGTCATCATTGCAGACCTCCACCTAGGCTCCGCACTGGGCTACGTCATGCTTCATCTCGAGCATCGGCATGCTATCATGGCTGCACTCGCGTGCATTCCACCTAGATCTCGAGATGCACACGTTCACACAGTCTGCTCCACAGCACGTCCAAAACACCCAGCCACCCTCCGCAAGGCTCGAGCCTCTCCTGAGGCCGCACACTGGGATGCTACCTGCGCCAACAAGCTCACTGCCATCAGGCAGCACCACGTGTATGACCTCGTCGATCTCCCTCCAGGTCGGAAGGCCATTTGTGCCAAGTGGGTTTTCCGGTGCAAATGGTAGCCGGACGGGTCCTTGAACAAGTACAAGGCCCGCCTCACAGCCAAGGGGTTTGCACGGGTCCCAAAGGTTGATTACGACCAGATCTTCGCCACAGTTGGTCGATTCTCCACCAGCCGGGCGCTCTTTAGCCTGGTTGCCCAGCACGGGTGGGAGTTGCATCAAATGGACGTGAACAACGCTTTCCTCCATGGCTCGCTGGAGGGCGAGGAGTTCTACATGGTGCAGCCCCCAGGCTTCGACGATGGCACCGGAAGATTCTGGCGACTGCGAAAGGCCCTCTATGGTCTGAAGTAGTCGCCTCGGTGCTGGAACCAAGAGATTAGCAGCACGCTCCTCCGCGGCAGCCTCTTGTGCAGCACCGCTGACCCCGCACTGTCCGTCAACCTACGAGGCCAGCCCTTTGCCGCTGTACAGGTCTACGTCGAAGACCTCCTCATTGCGGCGCCAGACATGGCTGCCATCCACCGTGTCAAGGACCTGCTGCACACCGCCTACCAAATGAAGGATCTCGGGTCTGCCCGAGTCTTCCTGGGCATGGAGCTCAAGCATGATGGCTCCTAGGGCATACTACACATCCATCAGGCCGCCTATGTATAGACTCTGTCCACTCGCTTCGCCGAGGACCTGCCCCTTGTGTCGAGCGCGTCTTCACCCATGTCACCTGATGGTCAGGTGAAGATGAAGAGTCATGACCCAGCCATTGTGGGGGAGCCAGTTGATGTGACCACGTATCTGCAAGTCATCGGGTCATTAATGTTTCTGGCGACGACGACGCATCCAGACATCGCGTTCGCCGTCAACCTCCTGGCTCAGTTCTCTTAGGTTCTGCATCACCTCCACTTCGAGGTCGCAATCCGAGTACTGCGCTATGTCATCTCGACTCCTCGGCGAGTTCTCATGTTCCGCCGCCAGCCATGTGTTGTTGCCGTGGGTTACACCGACAGCGACTGGGCCGACAGTCCGAACGGTGGGAGTCCCATAGGCTGGATCTTCTTGATTGGCGGCACGGCTGTGTCCTGGCGCAGTGGCAAGTAGGGGTGCATTGCATGCAGCACTGCTGAGGCTGAGTACGAAACCCTTGGTTCATGTGCTTCTAAGAGCGTGTGGTTGCGTCGTCTGTTGTGCGAGTTGTGTCAATCCATTGCATCCATCACATTGCATTGTGACAATGAGAGTGCAATGGCCATCGCAGACAATGACGGAGTGCATCTAACACGCGAAAAGCACATCAATGTAGAGTATCACTATGTGCGTTCGTTGTTGCATGACGGCAGCATCAGCATCGTGCGAGTGGAGACAACACGGCAGGTGGCTGACTTCTTGACCGAGGTGCTGAAGCGGGACTCGTTGAAGAAGGCAGTGAGTTCAATCGGCATGCGTTCGTGAGCTGCACACTTTGTTCTGGCCTGCATCTTTGTGTGCCGTGGGGGAGTCTATCTGTTGAATGTGGTGTTGCCCGCCCATGTGCACTGCACCTGTGAGTCATGGGGGAGTGTTGGTTTATTCTCAGCTCTCATTGTGCTTGGTTATGTCCTCTTGGCTTGTGTACATCAGCGTGCAGATGACTGACGGTGAGACTCGACGCTGCTGGAGTGTCGTCCGGTGGAGTCGACGCTGAGGCCTCCACACAGTTTGCTTGAGCCTCCTCCGTGCGGCAACTTGCTCAGCTCCATCGGCACGCCTCCTCGGCAGTCGGGCCACCGGCGGTCACTACCACCGCAGATGCTGTTTGCATGCGTCAGACGCTGGATCTGACCGTACCATTGCGTCTGTAGCGTCATGCTCTGCCTAGGGTCCATGTCTTGTGTTCCGTGACACTGTTTGGCATCATGGACAGTCGTAGGCACTGCCTGGGTTCAGGCAGCCATAACTCTTTGCTGCTGTTTTTGGGTTACGTAGTAACCATTGTCATCAAACTTTAGACTCAACATTGAAAACAAATTTTGGCATAGTTCCACGTTTTAGAATAAGACATGGTGTGAAAATGCCTGTGTGTGTGTGTTTGTGTGTGGGGTATGTGTGTGTGTGGTGTG
>SZWC01019359.1:24695-35589 GCA_023375785.1 Penium margaritaceum | reverse complement strand
TCTCTCTCTCTCTTGTTCTTTAGGAACCTCACAGATATCCTCACTTCATGCAACCACGAAGTTTTTCCTACACCGAGGGTTCCATCATCTCACCAGGTAGCTTTTCCAAACATTGTTCCTAATGTGGGCTTTGCTCAGCTGACCCCTAGCCTATGATATGCCCACTAAGGTTCTAGCCTTGTCTGCCGAGCTTATTACATGACAGTGTTACACCGGACAAAGCCTCTTGAGCTGCCGCGCCCGTGGCCCCTTGGCCGTCTTACGTCGTCTGACCTTTACTACACTGTGCCATTGGATGGCGAGGAGAGTCTTCTCAGTCCTTGACGCTTCTTTTCCTTCCACCTCTTTGTGCAGTCGGTGGCGGCATTTGCATGCTTTCATACCCCGCTGTTGTGCCAATCAGGGGCGGCGTTTGCATATTCCTTCTCTCTTATCAAGTTGTATTCACAGGAAAAACAAAAAAGGTTAGTGCACCTGATCTGCTTATGTGTCAGGAGGACGCTTCCACATATGAGAGGGTAGAATGTGGGAGAGGAGGAGAAGGCGGGAGGTGGGAATATGAAGAGGGGAAGTGTGTACTAATAGAGTACGAATAGATGTGCATCTTCATGTCTGTGATGTCTGATTTTACATACATAGCATATGGTCATCTGTTCAACAGTGTGAAGAATCTGGTGATGGGCGGGAGAGAGAAGAGTGACATGAAAATGGGGATGGACACAGTCCCTTGGTGGCCCAAGCAAAAGGGATGGGGTGCCAGGAGGATAGGAAGGCTGAAAAGTACTCCCCTGTTCATGTACACTTGTGTACGGTTGTCTCGCAAGAAGTGCAAACAGTTCCAAGATGGTTACAACCTGCGTAGATTTCATTCGGTCACCAATTTTTACTTTTATTTTCGTTTGTTTTGTGGAATCCAAACTGAAGTGCATCTCCATCATTTGATTTGCATCACAGAGGCCCAACATCATGAAATCCTGAGCATCTCCTTCATTCATGAGCTTAGGATGGCCATCAGGCCCATCAACACGAGCCACTCGTTTTCACCTCCTACTCTTCGGCCGCTTCTTGCGACCTCCAAGCATGCCCAACTTGTACGCATGCTCCTGCTCGTCCAAAAACGCTTTGCGGTTCCTCGCCTGCTGCCCTCCCTCTCTGCCTGCTTCTCCCGCGCCTTCTCTGCAGCCAAAAAATAGTTGTCTTGTTGCAGAGCTCGTGTATGGCTCCTCTGCTCTCCTTCTTGATCTGCCGCTGGAGACGCCTCCTCTCCGCTCACTTCTTGTCTGGGTCGTAGTCGTGCCCAACCAGGAAACCGTCCTCAAACTTGGGGTTGAACTGTTTGATGGTGGGTGGTGATTTCGTCCGTATTCTCATTGGCTGCCTGGAACCTTCCAGCTCAGCCACTCCCTCTGCGATCTCCCTTGCCAAGCTCTCCCTTCCCCTCTCTATGTCCTGAGGAAGCTTGCATTGCTGCATGCTGCCTGAGGTTTTTCTGGCTTGTCCGAGGGAAGATAGCGGTGCCATGAGAGCTGAGAATATCTCTGGGAAAGGCAGAAGGTAGCGGTGAAGAGCAACGAGTCGACGAAGGGTGGAAAGAAGGAACATGCAGCTGATCTGTTTGTCCAGGTCTGCGTCGTCCACTCTTAGCAGTAGCCACAGTTTGCAACAAACTGTGAGACGTAGATACTCAGGTACATCCTTGCATATCGACAGGTCTGCATTGTGCACGTCACAGGGCAAGGCGGAGAGCAGCAGCGCTTGCAAAAACGTGATGGCTTTAGGTGCAAAGCCTGGATGTCCAGCACCATCAACTGCATGAGGCGTGACAGGAAGACGCCGATGGCAGCATCACGCGGCGACTACACCGGACAGAACGCCAGCAGCTAGCCCATCAACACCACATCCGGCGTTGCCACAGGGTGGCGGAAGTCGGAGCAAGGGAAGATGAGGGTCCACAGTCTGAGGAGAAAGATGGTGCGACGGTCTGGCCAGCACGACACAGCCTCATCACCATCACCATCACCATCACCACCATCAGCAGCAGCAACCGTGGCGATGCGTTGTTTGAAGTTCAAGTGCATGCCCTGCAGCCGCTCTCTGGCACACACGGTGGCAAATTACGGCATCGCCGCAATCAGCTCCACCAGTGGCGCAACCAACGCATCAGCTTGTCCGGCGTCGAAAGGGTTCCGCTCGTGCAATCATGGCAAAGTATTGCAGCAGCGCATTGTATAACACCTGCATCTTCTTCCAGTTCTCCACGTTGAGGTTAGCGGCAATGCACACGTGCACGCAGTGAACCACAACCTTCAACTCGCCCTCTGACCGCCCATCCACCAGTGCACGGAACGTGTCCAACATCTGCGGCGCGTCTATCACAAATGGTAGCTCCTGCATCTCCACTGCTACCTCTTCCTTGTACTGCTTTTGCACCTCTATTGCCCCCTCCCTAGCGATACTGCTTCCCTGTTTACCTGCCTTACCCCCTAGGGTTGTCACTTCTCTCTTCCTGTCCTCTTCAGGCTCGTCTGCCTCCTCGTCCTCATCCTCGCCTTCTTCGTCGTCCTCCTCCTCCGCATCTTCATCTTGACCCTCATCCTTGTCCTCGCCTTCGTCTTCAGTTTCGTCTTCCTCTTCATCTTCTACTTTGCTCTCAACCAGTCTCTGCTGCTTCCTCTTTGCAGCATCTAGTTCAAGGGTGCCTCTCAACTTTGCCTGTCGTTCTACTTTTGTCTTTTCTGTCTTGTCTTCATCTTCATTTTCACAATCATCATCATCACTCTGCTCCCATTCTGCATTGGCTAAGTCCCCAAACAGGCCATCGTCATTTCTGTCCTCCTCTTCTTCGTTGTCTCCCTCTTCTTTGCCTTCCTCCACTTCTTCACTGTCATCCTTATCCCCTTCCTCCTCATCTTCCGCCTCCTTGGCTCCTTCAGTCCCTCGTCTTGCCAAAACCTCATACAACCAACCCTTCTTCTCGCCCTCCTCATCATCCTCTTCTCCCTCAATCACAAAGGTCTCTCCGAAATCATCCCCTGAAACCTCCCTCCTCTGCTTCTTCTTCCTCCTCCCATGCCCATCATCCCCATCTTTTGGATCTTCATCCCCCTCTTCTTCCTTGTCGTTGCCACCCTCCTCCTCTTCCCCAGCCTTCATGCGCTTCTTCCGCTCCTCCTCAAGCTTCAGCAGTTGCTCCCTCTCGGCCTTTACTACTTCCGCTGTCTCCGTTCTCTCCCCTGGCTTGGCTCAAATCTCAAACAGCATCTCCGCTGTCTCCGTTCTAGCTTGAGGTCGGAGCCCGCAACGTTGACACCCACTATGACCAGCTTGTCACCAATCTCCTCTGCTGCCTCAACCTTGACGTTGGCAACTCTGAAGTTCTTGTTGCATAGAGCAAGAGAGATGAAGTCTCTCTTCCCATAAGTGGTGTGCTCGTTTGTGCCGGAGTCAAGGCCGTAAGCTATTGGGCTAAGTGTCACCCTCTCTCTGTTGGAGGCACACTCAACCATCAAGCTTGTGGGATCTTTCCCACCATTACCCTTTGCCGTTGATCCTCGTTTCTTCCCTCCTTGGGTGCCCGGCACTCCCGAGCCCGGTGTCTAGCCTTACCACAATTGTTGTAGTTTCCTTGGCGCTTTGGACCCCTTCCACTGTTGCCAGTGCTGTTGGTTCTCTTGTACCTAGAGGAGGAGGTGTTGCCGAAGGTGCCACTCCTCCATGAGGCAAAGGCAGCCATGTTTGCTTCATTGCTGGTGTGACGCATTGCCCACATACTCCGAGACGGTGGTGTAGGATACTTCCTCTTCAATCCACCCTTCAATCACTATCATCATATGACCTCAGCTCTTCGGCAGCATCATCAGAAAGATCATGGCCTGCATATCGGATTTCAGGTCCCACCCCATGCCGGTGGCTTGTTGCAAGAGCGTCTCAAATTTCTACACAAAGGCAGACACATCCTTCTCTTCACCAAGTCTCGTGCTCATCACGTTCCTTAGAATGAAGAGACGGTTGGAAAGTGAGGAGGACTGAAAGACCTTGCCTAGTTTGACGTTTGTCGCAGCTGCCAATGTTTTGCCGCTATTGTGTGAAAGGGCTCAGGGTTGTATGGAGGAAAGAAGAATCGCGAGAGCCTTCTTGTTGAGCTGAACCTATTCCACAAGGTTAGAACCTTCCTCCTTTGGTGTTGGGATAGTTCCGTCAAAATATCTTAGCAAGTCTCTATCGTCCATGATGTGTTGTCCTTCTATGCCACATCGCCACTGCTATGGCTTGACGGTCAGGTTAGGCATGCACTGCTCCCTTGGAGTAAGTCCCCCAAACCTTGTTCGTGGTGCAAGTCCAAGCGAGACACCAGAAGTATAGCGCAACGGATAGCATGTTGGACTTAGGGACAACAGGTACAGCGATCGAGCCTTGATGTGCGCAGGAGGTTTTCTTGCCTTCTAGCACAGGGGAAGTTTCTTAGACATTTCTCCATGCATGAGAGTGCACCACTTGGCGGTCAGTGGATGCACCAATTGGCGGACTGGTGAGGTGGTGTGGAGTGACCACCCCAAAAGTGTCACTACCCACACACCTTAGAAGCCAGGCCTAGGACTATATGTACCAGGCTCATTCCTCATTCTAATTACACAATCTGGCCTTAGATGCTCCTCACAGAGTTGTCCAACTAAGGAACAGTANATCGAGCCTTGATGTGCGCAGGAGGTTTTTTGACCTTCTAGCACAGGGGAAGTTTCTTAGACATTTCTCCATGCATGAGGAGAGTGCGCCACTTGGCGGTCAGTGGATGCGCCAATTGGCGGACTGGTGAGGTGGTGTGGAGTGACCACCCCAAAAGTGTCACTACCCACACACCTTAGAAGCCAGGCCTAGGACTATATGTACCAGGCTCATTCCTCATTCTAATTACACAATCTGGCCTTAGATGCTTCCCACAGAGTTGTCTAACTAAGGAACAGTATAAAGAAGACACTGGTTGGTCTAAGCCCCAGGAGTTAGTCTTTGACTAGCACCTCGCGCGAAAGTGACCAAGTGTTAAGTGGACACAGTTGCTAGCAAGTGATTGCCTAGGAACTGCTCACTGTGGAACCGTGATCCTGAGGGTGATATCTTCTCCTAGCTGAAATACTAGGAGCGGACGGCAGGTGCTATTGTGTTGGCCCTGTTTTCTAGTCCGTTTGCCTCAAGCCGGTTGACAAAGGGTTATGGGCCCACACTGACCAGTTGTAAGGCACGCTTTGCTCAACTCTGGTACGCTCTCTTCAGGTGTACACGCCGGCTCCATCAGCTCCATCAGCTCCATCAGCTTCATCAGCTCCAACGGCTCGGTCTGCACTTAGCACACAGAGATTAAGGACAAGCTCTGCCCTTGGAGGCACGAACCTTGTGTCCCAACCAGGACAAGCTCTGCCCTTGGTGGCAAGACCCTGGGTGTGTTGGTGTAGATGTATTCTCTGTCTGCAGGTGAATATTGGCTGGAGGGGTAAGTAACGGATCTGCATCCTAAAGCCGGTAGCAGAAATCAGCTAACATCAGCCTACATTGGCCTCAACGCAGCAAAGACACGGGAAGCAGACAAGGGCAACAAAAATGGTTGACCCATCGGGAGGAGTGGGGGCTGCCGCAGGGCAGTCCTCAAGCTCAACAGTGGCTACCACAGGGCAGACCAGTGGAGCAAATGTGAGTGCTACGTTATTGCCGCAAGGTCTTGGACCCCTGGGAGGAATCCCCATTTTCGAGGGGATTGACTCCCCCCTTTGGAGATGGTAGTTCGAGCTGGCGATGAAAGTGCGAGGCTTCATCAAGCTACTGAAGGGAGAGGAGCAAGTTCCCGCAGAAGGCACATCTGAGCATGAGGCATGGATGGATCGAAATGATATTGTCATGTCATTCCTCAGCAATGCGATAGCCAAGAAGTATGTCCCCATCATTGCCGGGTACACGCTGGCTTCCGAAGCTTACGATAAGCTCAAGCGCGTGCACCAATCCACCTCCCTCACGAACAGACTATTCATCCCACAACGGCTGATAAGCATGCGGGTGAATGAGGGCAAATCAATCCTCGATTTCCTATAGGAGTTTGAAGGACTCATTGGCGAGGCTCGCCAGATTAACTGGGACCTTGACGAGAACATGCAAGCCATGATCCTCCTCATGGCGCTACCGGAGAGCTGGAGCCCAATGATCATTGTCATGGGCGGCTGGAAGGAGGACGACCTGACGTACACGGCAGTGTCCGAGTATGTGCGAAATGAGGCCATGCGCCGCAGCGGAAGTGAGGCTAACTTCTCAGCCTATGCCGCACGCTACAGTGGCCGCGGGAGCAAAGGGTCAGCCTCTGGTCAGAAAGGCGGCAGCGGAAGCGGTAATGGAGGAGGCAACAATGGCGGCAAGGCTCCCAAATGACAGGGTAACTGCCGCAACTGCGGCAAACCTGGGCACTGGGCAAGAGAGTGCAGATCGCCAAAGAAGGAAGATGGCGGAAGCGGTGGGAACAAAGGCAACAAAAAGGGTGGCAAGGAAGCCACCAACATGATGGCATAGAGCACGCCTCCAGCAAAAGGAGTGGCGCTGCTCAGGCCAGGAGCTTTTGGGCTCGACTACGGCATCGATCATCACTCCAGCAACGACCAGGCTGGATTTGTCTCCATCGGCCCAACCGATCGGCGGTTCAGATGTGCAAACGGCAGTGTCTTCAGCGCAAAGGGCGTAAGAGACAAGCTGGTGAGCATCAACCTTAATGGTGTAGAGAAGGATCTACGGCTACGTGACGTGGTCTACATGTCATCCTTTGAGGCAAACCTTCTGTCCGTGTCAAAGATAACGGACAACGACATGACAGTGGTGTTCACACACAAGAAGGCGGTCATCGCCAGGAACGAGGACATCAAGGTCCTCTATGCCAACAAAGATCTCATGGCACAGGTTCCACGGGTTGATGGACTCTACGTATTGCAGACAACGGCAACAAAGACCTCGGAAGACGAGGGTCATGCGGGTGCAGCGGAGGCAGTGGTCTCGGCACCAACACAAGAGAGCACACCAACGAGAACTGAAAAAGCATCCTCTGCCGCAAAGGACGAAGACGCTTTGGGCACGTTGTAAATAGCATGCTCCAAGTCATTTAGCAACAACAGCTGGTCCGTGGCATGGATGGTTGCAAGAAGGATGCGGTTGGGTGTGGCAGCCTGTGTGAACCTTGCCTCCAAGGCAAGACCAAACGAACACGCTTTGAGCGCAATGGTCGCTGCGCACAATCAGACCTTGACCTGATTCACACCGACGTGTGCGGACCCTTTCGCACGGCGTCAAACGGTGGTAGCAAGTATTTTCTGACCTTCATAGACAACCACATCCGCAAGGTGTGGATCTTCTTCCTCAAAACAAAGGGGGAGGTCAGAGAAAAATTGCAGGAGTTTGTGACCATGGTGGAGCGGCAGACCGGAAAGAAAGTCAAAGGGATGCAAAGCGACAACAGCGGAGAGTACGAGGCATGCAAGGGCTGGTTGCGGCAACATGGGATCAACCACCAGCCCACACCGCCTTACACGCCAAAGAGCAATGGTGTTGCCGAACGGATGAATCAGACCATCCTTGGCATGGTGCGTAACATGCTCTTTGATGCAAAGCTTCCATCGCAGTTCTGGGCAGAAGCAGCAAGAACGGCATGCTATCTCGTCAACCTGACTCCTGCGGCTGCTCTCGGCAGGCACGGAAAGAAGAAGGGCAAGCAACAGATGACGCCACAAGAAGTTTGGTCAGGGAAGAAGCCGGATGCATCACACCTGAAAGTATTCGGCTGCACCGCATGGGCAAAGGTAAAAGCGGGTGAGGGTGTCGGCAAGCTGGATTCAAGAGCACGAAAGTGCGTTATGGTGGGCTATGAGACGGCCCGCAAGACATATCGCTTGTGGGACCTGGCAGGAAGAAGACTCATCACCAGCCGGGATGTAACCTTTGACGAGAGGAAGCCAGGCAAGGAAGAGATGCTTGATCCCACGGAAGCTCCAAAAGAGGGAGAGTGGTTGGTGTTGCTAGAGTCAAGAGATCAAGCTCCTGAAAACTGGCAAGTGGTGCCAGTGCTGCAGGCCGTGAAGAAGAGTGGTGTGCCAGGGGGAGCGGCTACGCAGGCTGATGCAGCGGCGAGCTCCGACACAGAGTCCGAGACGTCCGAGGCCTCTGAGACCAGCTTGGAGGCCAGTGGCCCTTCAAAAGAGGAAAGTTTAACTCAAGGGCAGCCAACACCACAGGAGCAACAGCATGGCAAACATTCACCAGCAATGCAACACCGTAGCACACGACAAAGAAAACAAACTCCAACGTACGATGCTAACACTGGAAGCTGGACTGGACTGAGCTGGGTCCTGTTTGGCTCAGGGAGAGCCGCTCATTGTGGCTGAGGCACTGGCAAGGCTCGATGCGGCCAAGTGGAAGGAGGCTATGGACAGCAAGCTCGCGTCCATCGAAGAAAATGGCACATGGGTGCTGGTGGACAGACCCACTAACGCTTACGTGTTGGGCTCAAAGTGGGTGTTCAGGTTGAAGCGGAAGCAAGATGATAGCATCGACAAGTACAAGGCAAGGGTTGTGGCAAAAGGGTTCTCACAGTGCACAGGGTTTGAGTACGATGAGACCTTCGCACCCGTTGTCACGTTTGCCTCCATCAGGTCCCTGCTTGCTGTCGCTGCCGCCAAAGACCTTGAGATCCACTAGATGGATGTGAAGACAGCCTTCCTTTATGGGAAGCTCGACAAGGAGGTGCTAATGGAGGTACCGGAAGGTGTCAAAGTACCTGAGGGTAAGGTGTGCAAGCTGGTGAAGGCGTTGTGCGGGCTGAAACAGGCCCCACGGATCTGGTACAAGGAGATGGACAGCTTCATGGCTGAGATCTCCCTCGCACATTGCAAGAATGACACTAGCGTCTATGTGCGGGAGGACGAACGTGGCTTGCTACTTGTGGCGTTGTACGTGGATGATCTTATCATGTGTTCTTCCTCGCATGAGGCCCTCATGGACCTCAAGAAAAATTTGGCCAGCAGATTTAAGATGAAGGACATAGGACCTCTCCAGTACACCCTCGGGATTGCTGTTCGCCGCAACCGCAAAGCAGGCACCATCGAGCTCAACCAGACCAAGTACATCATGGACATCTTGAAGCGCTACAACATGGAGGACTGCAAGCCCGTCATCACCCCCATGCCCTCCGACTGCAAGCTCCCCTCCTCCATGTCACCAAGCAACGAGGTAGACCGGCGGGAGATGCAAAACATTCCATACCAGTCCGCCGTTGGAAGCCTCGTGTATGCAATGGTAGGAACACGACCCGACATTTCTTATGCAGTGGGTTAGGTGAGCAGGTTTGTGGCCAAACCTGGGCCAGAACATTGGCAAGTCATGAAGCAGATTTTTCGCTACCTAAAAAAAACTCGGCACGTCGGACTTTGGTTTGGAGATCTAGAAGGATCAGACTTACTGCAGCTGACATGCTACACTGACGCGGACTGGGCAGGACGGATTGATGACAGGAAGTCCAGCTCAGGGTTTGTCTGTCTTCTCAACGGTGGTGCGTGGAAGCAGGAAGCAGGACTGCGTCTCGCATTCTACTGGTGAGGCGGAGTACATTGCACTCTCCGAAGTGTGCAAGGAAACTCATTGGCTTCGCAGTTTGCTTGATGAGATCAAGGCACCACAAGAGGAAGCAACGGTCATCCGCATCGACAACCAAAGTGCCATGGCTATGGCAGAGGACGACATGATCTCCCGGCGTACAAAGCACATCAATATTCGGTACCACTACTCACGTGACCTTATCGCCAAGGGTGTCGTGGAACTGGAGCACGTCGCAACAAAGAAAATGCTTGCGGACTTCTTGACAAAGCCACTAGACAGCGACTTGTATGTTGCAGGTGCTCAAGGAGTCGGCATGGTGGATGCAAGAGATGAGAACTAAAGACCAAGAAAACTGACATGCACAAACACAACCTAGAGCTACAGGTTCATGCCGAAGAACAATACCACAACAGGTGGCCTAAGGTACAAGGGAGAGATTGTTGTTCTTCTATGCCCCATGGCCACTGCTATGGCTTGACGGACAGGTTGGGCATGCACTGCTCCCTTGGAGTAAGTCCCCCAGACCTTGTTCCTAGTGCAAGTCCAAGCGAGACACCTGAAGTGTAGCGCAATGGATAGCATGTTGGATTTAGGGACAACAGGTCCTGTGATCGAGTCTTGATGTGCGCAGGATGTTTTTTGACCTTCTAGCACAGGGGAAGTTTCTTAGACATTTTCTCTATGCATGAGGAGAGTGCGCCACTTGGCGGTCAGTGAATGCGCCAATTGGCGGACTGGTGAGGTGGTGTGGAGGGACCACCCCAAAAGTTTCACTACCCACACATCTTAGAAGCTAGGCCTAAGACTATATGTACCACGCTCATTCCTCATTCTAATTACACAATCTGGCCTTAGATGCTCCTCACAGAGTTGTCCAACTAAGGAACAGTATAAAGAAGACACTGGTTGGTCTAAGCCCCAGGAGTTCGTCTTTGACTAGCACCTCGCGCGAAAGTGACCAGCAAGTGATTGCCTAGGAACTGCTCAGTGTGGAACCGTGATCCTGAGGGTGATATCTTCTCCTACCTAAAATGCTAGGAGCGAACGGCAGGTGCTATTGTGTCGGCCCTGTTTTCTAGTCCGTTTGCATCAGGCCGGTTGACATGATGATCTCAAACTCCCACCTGCAGCGCGCAAAGCCCTCTCCATCGAACCTCAGGATGGGAGAATGGTTCCCTGGTTCCCTTGTCTCTGCCATCCATACAACTACCACTACTACAAGTGCTGCACCTGTTGTTGATGCCGATGCACATGTTTTTTAGGCCGTTGTTGGCTGTTGGAG
>SZWC01019359.1:17195-19695 GCA_023375785.1 Penium margaritaceum | reverse complement strand
CCCCAGCAGGACCACCCCATCCTGTCGACAAGGAAGCCCGTAGAGCACCCGAGGCACCTTCTCCTCTGACCGCCGTAGTAGGAGGCATTTCCGTGGCTGGATGTGTATGCCACGCAGTGTCGTTGCCGCAACAATGGAGGAGAAAGCTGTCGCCAGGGGCTGTGGTGGGGCGGTCACTGTCGCATCGTCCTGACGCTCCTCTCGAGCCAGAGTTAGCACCTGAACCTCGCCTCGAGCACCAGGGCAAGAGCTAGGCCAAACAACGCTGGGCCCAGGGGATCTTCCTGGCGCACATCCCAAGCACTCTTCAGCAATGCCGGTGCGCTCACACCAAAGAAGAGAAGCTGCGTCGGGATGGTGTAGAACTGTCGCAGTAATAGAATCCACGTGCCTAAACCCTGATCTCACACCGCCTCAATCACTGCCGCCCGCTCCACCTCGTTAAAGGCGTTGCGGACATCGAGCCGAAGTAGCCAGAAATCAGGGTTTACGGAGAGGATGAACGCAACCCGCGAACTAGCACCCCCACCCCCTCTGACACCCCCACGCCAAACTGATGAGGCTGAAGTGCTTGGTGTGACCAGTTCCTGTCCCGTAGGAGGAGTCGGCCAGCGAGCACGATCCAAACCTCACCAACCGCCAGTGGCCAGACCTGTTCTGCCTCTATAGCTTCCTTCAAGATAGGGATGAGTCTGCTCCGACCCACACACGTCGCTGCCTCTGCCGGCATGGCGCCATCTAGCATACCTCGTATGATCCCTCCCACACCCTCCATGCCGGTGAGTCCAAAGCAAGGTCACAAAGCAGGTCCATAGTGAGGCCAAGGGGACCCGCCGTGGAACCGCGGGGCGCGTCCCGCAACGCCTCCTCCATCATCTCCTCTGTCACCCCAGCCGCCCCAACCCTTGGTGTCTGGAAGGAGTGAAACCATGTCAGGATGGGCACAGCCGCGGGAGGATACCGCTCTCTCAGAGCAGCCAATGTCGTGGTCGTCGCTGTTGCTGGTGGACGTCCCTCAAACTGCTGCATCGCCCTCGATAATGCCCCAGCGAGCACCATACTGGCCGCGCACTCGCGTGCCCTCGCCGCCTCCTCACCCTGTGTTGCCGCCACCTGCCGCATGAATGAGCGGGCCGCCATCCAAGCCCGCTGCACGAGACGCACTGAGGCATAGGCCTCGTCTAGCAGCCCAACCCAGTCGCCTGCCTCAAATCGGGCGCAACGCTCGAGGATGACGCTGTCGAGGAAGCGAAGGTCAGGGTGGGTCTGACTGCGGGAGCCAATCCGTTGTCCTTGCCAGCGCGGTCTGTGTGGGGCTGTAGGGAAGACGGGGTCTCCCAACTGCTCCTCAAAAGAGGGCACTTGACATAGCAGTACCTAGAAGTGGAGGGGGAGCATCCACTTGCTGTAGAGGGCCGCGAGCAGAAGGTAAGGCTGAAGAGCCCAGAAACAGCAGCGCTGGAGGAGATGGCCTACCCGTCGGCGGGCCTCGCCGTAGAGGCACGCCAGCACTGATGGAGCCTGGATCATCCTCTCAAATCACCCCCACTCCAGTTGTATCGCACCCCCCAGTCGATCCCATGTAAAGCCCTCTAGGGCCTCCCATGCTGTGATGATGTCTGGTGTCATAAGGTCCGGTCTCCCCTTCGGGGCGGCAGTAGGTCCTCCACCCCCTGTAGCACTAGCTCCCATGTCACGAGGAGAGCCTCCCCTCAGATTGTGACTACCATCTCTGGAACCCCCTGACATTGCCGACAGCCTGGTGCTGGGAGGAACTGGCCCATCTTGGAGAGGAAGTCTACCACACTGTTGAGTTCCCGACCCAACCAGTGCCACTGAATCACCCCCAAGGTTCTAGGCAGCGCCACGTGCCTCATCACGTCGATGCAGGAGACGCTCTAGCGTGACCCTGGCCGTGCCCCGCATCTGGGTAATGACCAGCCGGGAATCCCCCACGACAACAAGACCTTGGAGATGCCGCTGGTGAGCCAAGGCCAAGCCTGCAGTCAAGGCCGCGTACTCGGCGTCATTGTTAGTCGTTTATCCTTCATGCCTGAGCCAGGTGGATGAGAGAGGGACACCGTGTGGGTCAAAGAGCTCCGCCCCCACAACCCCAAATTGCTCTCCGGTTACCTCTGTTGCCCCGTCAAGAAAGAGCTAGTTGAAGTGGGGGAGGAAGCAGGGAAAGAAAGAACAAGGAGTAGGGGAACATGAAGGACTCAGCACGGGGCGAGGTGACGCTAGTAGAGTGGCAGGGGAGCACCGGGAGAAGCAAACCATATCTAGGGCGTCATGGTCGAGGACCATGGGACTTGCTGTCATGGCTCTGGAGTGGGGCAGTGACGGTGGGTGCCACTGCGTGCGGGCGTACTGCTCAGACACTGGTTGTGGGGCAGAGAGAGGAAAAAGGGAAGGGAAGGTAGGGGAGGAAGGGATAAGGGAGGGCGAGGAAGTGGCGGGTGGAGGTGGGGGGGGGGGGGGGGGGGGGGGGGGGGGGGAG
>SZWC01019359.1:1725-16943 GCA_023375785.1 Penium margaritaceum | reverse complement strand
GTGGGGAGGCCGGGGGGGTGGGCTGCCCACGCCCACCGGCGTAACTGGCGGGAGCTCCGACTGCTGCTCCTGCTGTTGCTCCTGCTGGTGCTGCTGCTGCTCCTGCTACTGCTGCTACTGATTCTGCTCCTGCTCCTGCTCCCGCTGCCGCTGCCCGTGCCAAGGCAAAGCCGGCTGCTGCTCCTGTTGCTGCTCTGGCTGCTACTGCTGCTGCTGCTGCTCTTGCTGCTGCTTTTGGCTGTACCTGCTGCTGCCGCTCGTGCCAAGGCAACACCGGCAGCTGTGGTACCGTCGGCCCTATCCAGAGTAGGCAAGCGGCCCTGGGCCGGTCGCCTGTCCCCTCCCCCCCCCTCGGGAACTGCTCCTCCCATGCAGGATGTGTACCAAACCTCAATAGTGGATGAAAGCGCCCTGTCCAGCCTGGGGGGGGTCTCTACAAGGGCTGCTCCCCGGGGCTGGACGGTCAGAGAGAGCGACTGCTCCCCATGCCGCTGCTGTGGCTGCTGATGCGTCTGTTGCTGCTACTGCCACTGCCGCAGCTGCTCCGGCTGATGCTGCCATTGCTGCTGCCGCTGACGTTGTGTCTGATGCAGGGCTCGGGGGGGGGGAACCCAGCCACCCTGAGGTATCTGCTGCTGCCGCTGTCCCAGCGATGGAGATGACCCCTGCTACTGCTGGTGCTGCTGCTGCAGGAGGACTACAGGGTGTAGGTGAGGGCTCCGTCGGAGAGGTAACCGATGACTCAACTCCTCCAGGTCATGGCCCAGACCCTCGCCCAGACGGAACGCGAGGCACCGCTCCTTCGGGTGGAGCCATGCCCGCCCAATGAGGAGTTGTAGCTTCGCATGCTGGACAGCCACTATGCGCAGCTCCCACCGGACCAGGCTACCCCGCCCCCCTTGGCCCCCCAGCCGAGGGGGCAGGAGGGGGGCGCCGAGCATCTACGCCACCGTTGCTCGCAGGAGGGGAGGCGGAGGGTGTTTGCCGCAGAGGCCTCTCTGGGTGTAAATAGACGACGCTCGAAGCTAGCCAGGCGGTCGAGCAGTGTCTGCTGCTGCTTCTGCCGAAGAAACTGCTGCTGCTCCTCCACACGGCGTACAGCTAAGAGCACCCCCGTCAGAAGGGGTCTGGATGGGGCCGGGTGGTCAAGCGGAGTCTGCTGCTGCTGCTTTCAAAAGAACTCCTGCTGCTGTTTCTCCACCCGATGAATGGCAGAGTACACCTCCCTTAGAAGTGGTCCGGATGGGCTCCCCCCCAGAGGAGAATGCACCCCCGGCCCCCTCTGCCTGGCTGCGCCGCAACGCCGTGTGCAGCTCAGGTAACTGAAGGGTAAGAGCCGAGTATAGCGCAGTGGCGAGCGCTGCCAAGGCCTCCTGGACATGGGAGTGGTGACCAGTCCAGGACTCCTCCACCCACGCCTCGAGAAGTGCCGTCAAAAAGATCCCCATAGCAACATCATGGGTGGCGGCTCACTGCCCCCGTGCCGCTGCCTGGCGGGCAAGGCCTGTCGTCCGCTCGAGAGACTCTAGCGCCGTAGATGTCGTCTTACGGAGGGTGGCCACTGTCAGGAATGCTCTTCTGGTGTGCCCTGATCTGCCTTAGTGCCCACGGCTGCTTAGTGCAAAGAGACTTCCAAGGGAGGTGTATGCTTTGGGTCGCCACAACACCAAGTGAGCAGAATTCTGGCAGAATACAGATTGCGGAAACTGAGAAAGGCTGGGAGTCATCAATGGTCAACTGTTTTGGTGAGATTACATCAGAATATTATAGCCTGTGATCTAAGCGTTCCAACGCATCCAAGCACGCCCAAAACGGAGCGGTAGAGCCCCTGCTACGGCCGTTAGAGTAAGCCATGGTGGAGCCGAGCCGCCCACCATACCCACGAACGGGAGTGACGGAAGGCGCTTCGACGGTGGCCTGTCGAAGCGCCCTTCCTTTCATCCCAACATGGGGGGAGGCTCGCCCTGGTCCAGAAGACCATCCACATTCCTTTTGTTCATGGCCCATGTACCCTTGGAGCATATTGAAGTCGAACTTGGATCACTGGTGGTGGAATTAATCCGTCACCAATGACGGAACCCAGATTCCACCCACCTACCACCCGAAGTTCGGATGGGGCTAACTTTCTGAATTCTCAACCAAATCGAGCAACTGAAAGCTGGAAACTGCATGGAAAAAAACCAGGAGTCCAAATCTGCAATCAGATCAGATATCCAACCACTCCCTAGTAGTCGAACCAGGAAAAACGGCAAACGGCATCCATGGCAGGGGCACTTTTAACACTCTCCCCCGTGCACCTTCCATGCCGGATGCCTCATGCTCACTCGTCCGCGTCTGCGCCTTCAAGCCCTTCACAGCTTGTCAACCCAAGCCCTGCAAGGCTGATGACATGCCGATCCTGGGTCTGCGCCTTGGTCAAGCAATCCGCGAGCATGTGCCTCGTGCTGCAATGTTGCAGCACAACCTGTCCCTTCTCCACCATGTCCCGCGCGTAGTGGTAGCGCACGTCGATGTGCTTCGTCCTCCTGTGCTGCGTCGGGTTGTTGGTCAGCGAGATGGAGCCGGTGTTTTCTTCATGAACCACTGTAGGCTCCTGCTGTGGCACGCCCAGCTCCCCCAGCAATCTGCGGAGCCACACCGCTTCCTTGACCGCCTCGGCCAGAACGACGTACTCCGCCTCCACTGTGGAGGTGGCAACACAGTCCTGCTTCCTGCTGCACCCCATGTTCACTTCGACTTGACAATTTTTGGGCAAAAGTCGAAGTCGCCAAGTCGATTTAAGTCGACTTGGAGTCGACTTTGACTTTTACATTTAGGAGCACCCGGGGCCAGCGGGAGCCCAGCTTGGGTTGGCCTATTGGTCCTGGAAAAAAAACCCAAGGGTTAGCTCGGCGAGCCGGATCGGCCCCGAGCAATTTCTGCGGGATATTCGACTTGCCGAATCTTTCCCTCGGCATGTTTTTGCACTCCAGCACAGTCAGCATGAACCATGATGGATGCATGGTTCCTTGTCATCCAGCATAGCATTCATTGTCCAATTAGGATGAAGCATTGTGACAACCAGGAAAAGAATCCAGACTGGCCTCCATGCACCAATGAAACCTGGCCGTTTGCATCCATCAACGTGATTGCTTTCATGTTCACTTCGATGATGCAGGTATAGTGTATCTAGCCTTCCACGCATGCACCTGAGTGGCCCTAGTACCGCACAGTAGTCTTAGATGTTCAATTGAGTGTTTCACTCGATTCAGTGGCCGGCCTGTGCCGGCCTTACACTTAGCCGTGTAGTCCACAGTAGACTACACAGGAGGTCACCATGGTTAGAGAGCCAGCAGCATCGGCGGTTGCAGCAGTCCGTGGTGCCACAGCCAATGCCACACCCGCTGTACGCCAACTGCAGGGAGAGCTGCTGACGCGAGCACTATCGAAGTACTTCAAACCTTGCCCCACTCCCAGCGGCTACCCGGGCTTCTTGTGTGGCGCTTGTGGCAAGAGCTTCTCCGGCGGCAGCAACCGCATGCGAGGCCACTACGGTGCAACCGTTGCTAACGTGGCAAAGTGTCGCGTTCCACCCGCTGGCGCACGTGCCTTGCTTGGACTGCCGCCGATTGCACCGCCCCATGATGGTTTTCAAGGTGCTGACGCCAAGCTCTTCAGAGGCGAGGGTGACTCATGGGGAACGAGAGACCACCCTGTGGATTGGGCGTACCTCACCGCCAAACGACAGCGGCAGGCAGCACGGGAGGCTGCTGGTGTCACACAGGACGATGAAGAAGCACAGGGGGTTGCTGCGCCCTCTCCAGCTCACCAGCTCCTGCGCACTGGGCCAGCACCTTCGCTGTCATCTTTGAACAGCAGCCGCCAGAAGAGCATGCGGGACCACATCGACAACCTCCTCAACAAGGACTGCCAGAAGGCAGTTGTCAAGGTGATGGCTAAAGGTGCCCTCCCCATCTCCTTCTGCCGCGAGCGTGTGGTGCTGGAGCTGATTGACAAGGCTCGTCGCACGAACCCTGCTTTCCGCCTCCCATCCCGGGAATCTGTTCTTGATGACATCCTGCCTGACCTGGACAGAGAGCTTGCCGAAGGTGAAAAGCCGTTGCGTGATGGATGGGACATCTTTGGGGTGACTCTGGGTGTTGATGAGTGGTCAGACATCCAGATTCGGCCAATCTATTCTGCCATGGCCACGAATGCTGAGGGTACCGCACATCTGTTCTCCCGTGATGCCACGGGGCTTGTGCGTGATGCAAATCATGTGGCTGCTGTGATTGACCTGGCGATCCAAGAGGTAGGGGCAGAGAAGGTGGTGATGGTTATCACCGAAAATGCCTCCACCAACACCAAGGCATGGACAACTCTGAGGGACAAGTATCCGAGCATTTTTTTCACAGGTTGTGTGGGCCACAGCATTGACCTAGTGCTAAAGGACATTGCAAAGACGGAATGGGGCAGCATTCTGGTGGGGAAAGTTGAGAAGGTGGTGACTTTCATGAGGAACAAGGACATTCTCCGGTCATGGATGAAGAAGGAAAGTGGCGGGAAGGTTCTGTTGCCTGCATGTGCCACCCGCTTTGCATCAGTGCATCGCATGCTGAAGCGTATGTTGGTCATGCGGCCAACACTTGAGAAGATGGTGAACAGTAGCACATGGACTGAAGTGGCTGCTGGTCGTGATGCGGGATATCGCAGGAGAAAGAAGGAGGTGCGCAAGCTGGTGCAGCAGGCTGTCTTTTGGCTGCAGGTGAAGGCACTCTACAATCTTATGACGCCACTGGTGGTGGCGTTACGCAAGGCAGACGCAGCAGGGGGTACGGCAGGCATCATCTACGAGGCACTTCTTGATGCCACAGAGGAGCTCTGCAGCCTAGGTGTGAACCGTGGCCGCCGCCGTGCAGCAGTGAACCCTGCATGGGTCAAGTATACCATGGAACGCTTGTCTGACAGGTGGACCAATCAGATGTGCTGCCCTGTGTTTGCTGGTGCACGCCGCATCCATCCACAGCATTTTGGATACAAGTTTGATGCAGACGAGAAGGCTGTAGAAGCCTGGAATCAGGTGGTCAATGCACTTGTGCCAGACGATAAGCAGGTGGCGCTGGATGATGAGCTGGAGGCGTTCTCTAACGGCCGTGTGACGGTGGTGGAGGATCCAGCCCGGCAACAGGATGTGGAAAGAGCCAAGGCAGTAGTGGCAAAGGTGGTGGCTGGTGAGGTGGCGGGATTCTGCTGGCATGCCCGCCATCTGACACGTCTGCCTGCTCTCCGCAAGCTGGCAATGCGGCTACTGGCGCAGCCGTGCACGTCATTAGAGTGTGAGCGAACCTTCAGCAAGTACCAGCTGATCCAGACTGCTCGCCGAAACAGGCTGAAGACATCAACTTTGGAGCTTCTGGTCCGAGTGAACGTGAGGCTCACCCGCCTGTATGGGAAGGTGAAGGGAAGGAAGCTGACAGCCGAGCTGAAGCAGTTTGTTGATGATGATCCTGTTGACAGTGGAAGTGAGGTGGATGGGGAGGTGGAGGAGGGAGATGTGGGACCTGAGTGGGACCTAGACATTGCTGATGCTGAGGTGGAGGGGCAGGATCCTGAGGCGGTTCTAGCAGCAACAGGTGTAGGCAATGAGGCAACTGGAAAGGAGGGTGGATTAGATGATGATGTGGACGAGCAGGACAATGATGACGATGAGGACGAGGACTTGGTGGCAGGAATGGAGACAGAGGGTAGTGAAGAGGAGGAGATGAGTGTGGAAGATGGCGAGCATGAGCCAGATGTTGAGGAGGTGAGTAGGGTTCTGCGCCAGGGAGTTAGAAAGAGGAACAAGCTGGAGGCACCACTGCAGGATGGAAGCGAAGCACCAGCATCAACTTTGACACATGCCAAACGTAGCTCCACCTCAGCCACGAAGGGCCGTGCAGCAACACCAGCAGCTACACGCCCATCAGCAAGTGCTGCAGGTTCCCATGCACCCGGCACTAACTCTGCAGCTTCTCCTCCTTGTCCAAAGAGGAACTGTGCCCATCGTGGCTAAAGGAATGATTTCCATTGTCTCTGCAGTGCAGCTGTTTTAGTTGGTAGCATTGGATGGGAATAATAAAGTGATGGTTTTCTTTCCATGGAACTGGTCAACTTCCACTAGCACACTCTTTCCTTCTGTAAGGTCCAATCAAACTTGCATTGTCCTATTTTGGATGATGAGCGGGTTTTGGTTTCACCTTTTAAAGTTGCATGAAAGTATCTGAAAGTACTAGACTGACCAGAATACTAAGTACACGACTGGTGGTGAAATTTGCATCATAGCATCATATAATGAGACTTTTGAAAAAACAGAAGACTCAACATGTGTCTGTTTTCAGTCTATGTCAATGCTGGATGCAAACAGGAGGTGTTCTCTGTAGAATTTAGTATGTGAATGAGTAGTTTTGGGGGTTTCAACACAAACGACTTCTGACTTAGAATAGAAACCACCGACTTTCGACTTTCGACTTCCGACTTGGACGTCGACTTCGACTTGGGGAAGTAAACATGGGCTGCACCACGAGACCGCTGCACCTGTGAGGAAGAACACATAGCCAGAAGTGGACTTCCTCTTGTCCACATCGCCGGCGTAGTCCGCGTCAGTGTAGCAGACCAGCCGCAAGGGGTCTGACCTCCCCTTTCCGTTGTACTTCAGGCGCGCATGCCGCGTTGCCTGCAAGTACCGGAGGATGCGCTTCGCCGCCTGCCAGTGTAGTGACCCAGGGTTGGCCACGTACCTGCTCACCTGACCCACCGCGTAGGCCAAGTCTGGCCGAGTCACCACCATGGCATACATGAGGCTGCCAACCACAGATTGGTAGGGCAACTCTGCCATGTCCTCCTTCTCCTCTTTGATTTGCGGCGCCATCGCCGCACTGAGCTCACAGCTTGTGGAGGACGGACTGCCCACTGGTTTGCAGTCCTCCATGCCATATCGCTTCAGCACCTCGGCCACGTACTTGGCCTGCCCTAACTCAAGCGTGCGCGCTCTCCGGTTCCGCATGATGCTCACCCCGAGGTAGTACTCCAGCTCCCCCATGTCTGTCATCTTAAATCTGCTGCTCAGCTGCTCCTTGAGTTGCTGCAAAGCCGCCGGATCTGATGAGCACAGGATCAGATCGTCCACGTAGAGTGCGACAATCTGATGGAGTCCCTTGTTGCGCCGCACATACACGCTGTGGTCTGACTCACAGCGCTTGAAGCCGAGCTCCGCCATGTAGCCGTCCATCTGTTGGTACCAGCACCTGGGCGCCTGTTTTAGCCCGTACAAGGCCTTCCGCAGCTTGCACACCTTGCCCTCCGGCGCATCCACCCCCTCCGGCACCTCAAGGTAGATGTCCTTGTCGATGATACCGTTCAGGAATGCCGTCTTGACATCCATTTGGTGGATCTCCATGTCTTTTGCGGCTGCCACCGCGAGGATTGTCCGGATGCTTGTGAACTTGGCGACAGGTGCGAACGTCTCATCGTAGTGTTCGCCTTTCTGCTGTGCGTACCCCTTCGCCACTAGCCGCGCCTTGTATTTCTCCACCTTGCTATCCTTGGTGAGCTTCACTTTGAACACCCACTTGGAGCTGATCACCTTCGCCCCCTTAGGCCGATCCACTAGCTCCCAAGTGCCGTTCTCAGCAAGGGACGCGAGTTCAGATTTTATTGCTTCGCCCCACTGCTGTCCGTCAGGCCGTGCAAGCGCCTCTTGTACGTTTGTTGGCTCCTTTGCGGCTGCCATCATGCACCGCGCCATGCCGACCCAGCGGCCTGTGCTTGCGTCATACCGCTTTGCCGCATTCCGCCGCCTCCGACTGCGACGCGGCGACCTTGGCGACGCTGGCTGCTCGTCCTGTTGCTGCTCTACTGCAACGTTGTCCTCGGCCACGGGCTCCCCCGCATCGGCTGTTGCATCCTGCGCTCCAGCGACACCTGCAACTGCTGCATTGCCCTGCTGCGCTCCAGCACCATCATCCTCCAAAGACCCGTCATTGACCTCTGCAGCCGCCGGCTCCTTCTCACGCTCAAGGAGTTGGAACCACTCCCCTTGCTTTGGAGAGTGCGCTGCGTCAATGTTGTTGCTGCTGCTGCAGTAGCTCTGCAGCTCATCAAACGTGACGTCGCGGCTGGTAATGACGTCCTGCGTCCGTGGATCGAAGAGGCGGTACGCCTTGAGTGCACTCTTGTATCCGAAAAACGCGTACGCCTTTGCACGCGGGTCCAGTTTGGAGTCTTTTCTTTGCGCGGCCTGCACCATCGCGTGTGCCTTGCACCCGAACGCCTTCAGGTGTGCCACGCATGGTTTGCGCCCGCTCCAAGCCTCCTGCGGCGTCTTCCAGCCGCCCTTCCCCTTCAACACTACTGTTGGAGTGAGGTTGGTGATGTAGCACGCTGTACTCACGGCCTCGGCCCACAGGCTCCGTGGCAACTTTGCATCCACGAGCATTGTCCGTGCCATGGTGAGTAGCGTCTGGTTCATACGCTCCGCCACGCCATTAGATTGAGGCGTGTACGGAGTGGTCGGCTGCCACTCAATGCCCTGCTCCTTCAGCCACCCTCCGCAGCCCACATACTCCCCGCCATTGTCGCTGCGTAGAGCTCTGACCTTGCGGCCAGTCTGCCTCTCCACCGCTGCGAAATACTTCTTCAGCCGGTCCAGCACATCGCTCTTCCGCTTCATGAAGTAGAAGTAGAGTTTTCTGCTGCAATCGTCGATGAAGGTGACAAAGTAACGCGCGCCCCCAAGAGACGGCGTCTTGATCGGTCCGCACACATCACTGAGCACGACCTCGAGCAGGTTCTCGGCCCGCCGCTGTCTGTCTTCAAAAGGCTTGCGCTTTGCCTTGCCCACGATGCAAGGCTCGCACTTGTGCTCTGCGGAATCTGCTGCTGCGTCAGCTGCACCGGTGATGTTGAGGCCGCAAACCATGTCGCGCTTTGCCATCTCTTGCACGACTGCGGGCGACGAGTGCCCCAGCCGCCGATGCCACAGCTGCAGGTCTGCTCCCCCGCCTTTTGCAAGGTTGACGGCGCATGCTTGTGCATCTGATGCATCTGTTGCCGAGGGGATGACCTTTGTCTCAACAATGTAGAGACCTCCCTCGCGCTTCGCTTCGAGCACAATCTCGCTGCCGCCGTCCATCCGCACAACTGCACCTTTCCTGAGGAAGAGGACTTCATACCCCTTGTCTGTCAAGCGGCTCACACTCAAAATGTCAGCCAGGCCGGGGACATGTTGCACATTTTGGATAACACATTGCGCCTTTTTACCACCAACCACCACCTCTACGTCCACATCACCTTGGCCGGCCGCAGGTTCGACCTTGTCGTTGGCGGTCACCATGGACTTGGCAGACTTGGTGTAGTTGATGAACCCCACCTTCTCGACTTGGGTATGCTCCTCCGCACCTGAGTCAAGGCACCGCCGGTTGGCGCCCTTCAGGTCGTGGTTCTTTGTGCCGTCTTGCCTTTGGTGCCTTTGCCGCCGGCCTGCGCCTCCTCCGGACACTCCTTGGCCCAATGGCCCTCCTTGCCACAATTATGGCAAGCACCCTTCTTGGCGCCCTTCTTCCCGCCGCCCTTACCGCCACCTCGCTTGCCGCTGCTACTGCCACCTTGCGTTTTGGTGACCAGGGCAGTTGAGGATGACGAGGTCTCGCCACCGCTCCGACGGTGCACCTCGTTGCGGATGTACTCGGCGACTACGCCATAGGTGAGTTTATCCTCCTCCCAACCTCCCAGCACGGTGATGAGAGGACCCCAACTGTCAGGTAGAGCCATGAGGAGCGCCATTACCTGCATCTTCGTGTCAATCTTCCACCCCACATCATTGTATTGTGAGGCAAGAGACTCGATCTGTTGCATGGCTGAAATGGCGTCCTCACCCTCATTGATCCTCACCGTCAAGAGTCGCTTCATTGCGAAGATCTTGTTGGCTAGGGATGTTAGTTGGTAGATGGAGCAGAGCTTCTTCCATGCGTCGGCTGCCAGCTCGCAGCCGTGGATATAGCCCCACTGAGATTCATGCAGCGCCGACAAAAGGAGCATTAGCGCCTCCATGTTCTTTCTCGCGAAAGCCGTCTTCTCCTCGTCCGTTGCGCTCGCATCTTGAACCTCCATGCCCTTCATGAGCTCCAGCAATCCCTTGTGCGCGAGGTAGATCTCAAAATTCCACCGCCACAGCCCAAAGCCTGGGCCGCCCATGTACTTTTGGATAGACGAGGACTCTGTCTTCTGCGCCATGTTGAACTTTTGCAATGGACAGTCTCAACGTATGACGGCGAAGTCGCCCGGAGCGACACTCCCGTGCGTTGCGGAAGCCGTGAACGTCTTGGTAGGCAGGTCAGGGCTGTGGGCCCATAACCCTTTGTCAGGAATGCTCTCCTGGCGTGACCTGATCTGCCTAAGTGCCCACGGCTGCTTAGTGCAAAGAGACTTCCAAGGGAGGTGTGTGCTTTGGGTCGCCACAACACCAAGTGAGCAGAATTGTGGCAGAATACAGATTGCGGAAACTGAGAAAGGCTGGGAGTCATCAATGGTCAATTTTTTTGGTAAGATTACATCAGACTCTTATAGCTTGTGATCTAAGCTTTCCAACGCATCCAAGCACGCCCAAAACGGAGCAGTAGAGCCCCTGCTACGGCCGTTAGAGTAAGCCATGGTGGAGACGAGCCGCCCACCATACCCACGAACGGGAGTGACGGAAGGCGCTTCGACGGTGGCCTGTCGAAGCGCCCTTCCTGTCATCCCAACGTGGAAGGAGGCTCGCCCTGGTCCAGAAGACCATCCACATTCCTTTTGTTCATGGCCCATGTGCCCTTGGAGCATATTGAAGTCGAACTTGGATCACTGGTGGTGGAATTCATCCGTCACCAATGACGGAACCCAGATTCCACCCACCTACCACCCGAAGTTCGGATGGGGCTAACTTTCTGAATTCTCAACCAAATCGAGCAAATGAAAGCTGGAAACTGCATGAAAAAAAACCAGAAGTCCAAATCTGCAATCAGATCAGACATCCAACCACTCCCTAGTGGTCGAACCAGGAAAAACGGCAAACGGCATCCATGGCAGGGGCACTTTTAACAGCCACCTCCCCATCGAGGTGGCGGTGAGCTGCTTGTAGCTCCGAATGGAGGACATCCATGCCCAGGACCTGCGCCTGCTCTACGGACTCTACTGCCATGTAGAGCTAACCAAAGGCGCCGGCGAGGTAGTCTGCGAGGTTCTGGGAGAATCTGCCCAGGAAGGATGCCGTCTGGCCCTGAAGGCTCTGCACGTCACCCACGCTGGAGGCCACCGCCATCAACTAGGCGTGAGCCTGCTCTAAGACCGTCAAAAGCCTGTGTGTAGGACGGGAAGGCTCTGCTGGAACGGCTGCACCGGTGCCCAGCCGTACGATGGCCGACGGCTCCTGTCTGGCCACAGCTGCGGGGGCAAGCAATGCACCCCGGACGTGCGAAAGGTGTGCAGACCACTGGGCGAGTAGAGTGGGCTGCATGTCAACGTCCGGGGGGTCAGCCGGCGTGGAAGCCATGGCGTTGAGGTACGCAACGTTGGCGTTGGCCGGGGGCAGCTCGCACGGAGGTGGAGGAGGTGGAGGGGAGGAGGAGGGGTACACCGGGGTGGAGGAGGTGGAGGGGCGGGGGAGGAGGCCGCCGGGATGGAGGAGGTGGGGGGGGGGAGGGGGGGGGGCGGAGGCTGCGAGGGGGGAGGAAGGGGGACGAGGGGGAGGTGGGGGAGGACGTGGGGGCAGGGGGGGAGGGGAGGGGAGGGGGGGGGGCGGAGGCTGCGAGGGGGGAGGAAGGGGGACGAGGGGGAGGTGGGGGAGGACGTGGGGGCAGGGGGGGAGGGGAGGGGAGGGGGGGGGGCGGAGGCTGCGAGGGGGGAGGAAGGGGGACGAGGGGGAGGTGGGGGAGGACGTGGGGGCAGGGGGGGAGGGGAGGGGAGGGGGGGGGGCGGAGGCTGCGAGGGGGGAGGAAGGGGGACGAGGGGGAGGTGGGGGAGGACGTGGGGGCAGGGGGGGAGGGGAGGGGAGGGGGGGGGGCGGAGGCTGCGAGGGGGGAGGAAGGGGGACGAGGGGGAGGTGGGGGAGGACGTGGGGGCAGGGGGGGAGGGGAGGGGAGGGGGGGGGGCGGAGGCTGCGAGGGGGGAGGAAGGGGGACGAGGGGGAGGTGGGGGAGGACGTGGGGGCAGGGGGGGAGGGGAGGGGAGGGGGGGGGGCGGAGGCTGCGAGGGGGGAGGAAGGGGGACGAGGGGGAGGTGGGGGAGGACGTGGGGGCAGGGGGGGAGGGGAGGGGAGGGGGGGGGGCGGAGGCTGCGAGGGGGGAGGAAGGGGGACGAGGGGGAGGTGGGGGAGGACGTGAGGGCAGAGGCGGAGGTGAGTGGAGGGGGGCGGGCAGGCCGAAGGGTGGAGGGAGGGGGAGATGGAAGGAGTGGAGTAGACGTGAGGGGGGAGGGAGAGGTGGGGGGAGTGGAGGAACTTTGGGAGGAGGACGGGAGACCCTCGGGAGGGGGGGGGTGGGGAGCCGCAGGGGGGGAGACAAGGGGAGTGGGGAGTAGAGGGTGGGAGGGTGACGGGAAGGACGTGGAGTGCTGGAGGAGGGGGTGGGAGGGGGCTGGGTCGCGTCGGTGGCCATGGGCCGGGCAGCTTACGTTGTCCGGGCCGCTCGCCCTGGCTCGAGCAGCTCACTCGGTCCGGGCAGCTCACGTGGGCCGAGCAGCTCGCGTGGGCCGAGAAGCTCGCGCGGCCGGAGCAGCTTGCGCGGCCCGGGCTGTGATGCATTATTGCTTTGTGTGTGTGTGGGGGGTGTCTGCCAACAATGTTGGAGGGGCTTTAGCAAGGAATTGCAGAAAGGCTTTGTGGAAAGTCCAATCTTGTACATTCACCAAATGCTGCATGTGGAGTAAGACTCCGGAGTACCATAGTGAGTCTGCTCTGGCAACTTACAGCCATTGAAGGTTTGTGAGGGATGAGAAGGAAGCTGGAATGCTGCCAATCAGTTGATTATCCGAGACATCTCTGCAGTGCCTATGTTCATTGCAAGAAATGTGTGCACACATGATGGCACCATATGCACAAATAGTGAAGAAAGGTCCCTGGCCTGCCAAGCTCTAGTCCGTGAGCCCCTGTCCAGCCTCACCCTGCCTGTGCATGCTATCACTACTTCATTCATCTTCATTTTTCTTTCTATATGAGAGTATGGGCACTGGCGACAAACGTCTGCCAATAAGAAGGCATTGCGCCAATCAAGAAACCAGATGGCTTGCCCAATCTGCCAACTTCTACTTAGAAACCCCTCATGCCTGCGGCGAAGGCACAACTGAAACAAACGGCGCAAGACGTTCTACGTAGGGCTGGTAGTTCCATTTTGATTCAATTTAATCAAATCAAAAATCGCCAAAAATTGCCTTTTCGATGTTTTTTAGATCAATCGAAACTCGTAATTTTGATCACTGATCAAATTGAAACTGGAGCCGCTCCTCCCAAATCAAGATCAAATTGCAGATCGTTCCAGAGCCCCGATTTGCATGATATGTGCCACGAAAGCTGTCTTCTGCAATGGAAACAGAGTCACTGAACATCCCTGCATCCATGACATGATGGTCTCTGTCCCCAACAACAAAAAAAGTGAGGATTACTTCCGAAAACGGCAGATTATGTAAACAATTTTGATCAAAAAATTGATCTGAATTGAATCAGATTGAAATCCCAGCACCCAATCAAGATCATAATCAAATCATTGATTAGATTGACTAAACGATCAGGTCAATTTTGATCTAGATTGAAGTCGATTTTTTCCGATTTTTTGATCGATCCGATTTACTGAATGATATAAAAAAATCGAACTACCAGCCATGGTTCTACACTGCCAGCCCAAGAGCCCAAGTATCTCCCAAGAAAGGGGCTGGAGGGCCCAACCCGGGCGATGGATTAACACCGGGTGGTACTTTGGCGTTCTTCACGTCCTCTACATGGCAAGGCTCACGGCCCACCAAGGATGTTGAGGCCCCGCACGCGTTCACCGTGGGGGAGGCGGAGTCAAAGGTTTGAGTGGAGGCGGAAGTCTACCGTGTGGTGATGGACCCAGTCATTTGGACTGGTGGGAGATGCATGAAGCCAGAGCATTTCACAGAGAGTCCAGGGCCCAACAACAGCAGGTGAGCTTGCACTGGCAGGTAGAGGCATGGTTCGGCTCTCCCTGTTGCCGCGGCTGCTAGGAGCAGTGTACCACCGTCACGTCCCTAGTGCCTGAATCAAGGAGGCGCGGAGGCAAAAAGAAAACTCGACTCAGCTGCTGGTGTAGGGTTGGCCGGCATGCCCAACCGTAACTCTGCAAGAGAAGGAAGGCGGTTCGAGACAAAATCGGAGAGAAGGCCAACAGCCTTAGTCCATCTGCAACACAGAAAGGAGGTTGCTGTGGATGCTCGCACAAGAGTGCCAAAGGTCTGATAAGAGGCCTGTTGTGGAACCTACCTTGATGAAGATGGGGTTTTTTTGCCCCTCAGACCGTCTTTGGTCCGAGCGCCGAAAAACACCGTTCTGAAATTCGCCTTCTCAAACGTCTGTTTCCCTTTTTTGGGAGGGGAGGGGAGGGCGGTGGGGTCGAGCTCTCGCACCCCAGTTCCCCCTCCCCTCCCCCAACCCTGTTGAATATTTATGCCCCTTGTTCAGTGTTGTAGGACGGATCAGGAATGCTCCGCCCCTTGTGGAGGTATGACCCCTAGATCCGTTGTAGTGTGACTCAACTATGCTCTGTCTCTTGTGAGATATGACCTGTGAGTACACCATGTGGGTGAGTGGTTACCTTGGCCATTTTGTTGATTTGGCCAAGTGAGAGGTCATGAGGTCGATCCTGGCCCCATGCATATCTTGTTTGCTGTGGAAGCTTCCAAGAAAGAAAGTCCGTAGCTTCTTGGACGCTACATGGTTGGTCTGTCACCTTGACACTAGGATGCTTATGTGTCAAGCCCACAGTGCAAGTCTATTGGTGACGTGGCTGGTTCAGGCCACTTCCCAGGAATGTGCTTTTGAGTTCTAGGACTGGACAGACAGCTATAAAAGGACTTGTCTTGCATGCTGATCAATCAACCCTTGCTTGATGCTCTCTTGCGTATTGACGACTTGAGCTCTTCTTGAGATGTAATGCTAAGGCGTTAGTACTCTTGAAGGTGAAGTGTATGCCTGATTAAGTTTGGGGTGCATGACACAT
>SZWC01019358.1:31909-41974 GCA_023375785.1 Penium margaritaceum | reverse complement strand
TGGGATTTGATTTGCGACACGGGGTTGATTTTCGAGAGGGGATTGATTTGTAACAAAGACTTGATCTACGATTGAGAGTTTAATTCTGACGGGGAGTTTATTTACAATGGCAACTTTATTTGAGTCAGGGGGTGTTATTTTTGATGGATTGTTTACTTGCGACCAGGAGTTGATTTTCGAAAGAAGGTTGATTTGAAACTAGGGCTTGATTTACAATGGGAAATAAATGAGAGACGAGGAGTTGCTGCGCAACATGGAGTTTATTTGCAACAAGGAAATGATCTCCGGCGGGAGTTTCTACAGAATGGGGAGTTGATTTGGGAGGGGTAGTTGATTAATGATTAGGGGTTGATTTGCCACCAAAAGATGATTTGCAACGAGAACTTCAATCGTGAACGCAGTTGATTTTTTACGGTGAGTTCATTTGCATCGTGAAGATTGGTTTGTGGAGGGTGATGTTATGCACACAGCTTACTGTGACCTCTCCGCTTACGACCATTGCCTTGCAGATTCCTGATGAGGCGGAGGGCACGAACGACTGGAGGAGCGGACGCGAGTCCGGCGGCGTCTGGCGACGCTTCCGCCTTCCACGCATGTGCTCGCGCACCTTCCTCCATCAGCATTGCCCCATAGTTACCTAGTCAACACATGGCCGGCTCTTGCATTGACTAGGATTGTTCCATGCTTGAATCATACTTAGCCTGTTTTAATCCTACGGGAAAACCATGTGACACACGTGACTCACGCAGTTTAGACCCCAAACTCGGAAGGAGTCTATGTGTGTGTTGCCAGGATCTAGAGTGGCAGTGTGCCCTCAACGCGAGACGAGCGCCGGCGAGCTCTGCTCGCCGGCCAACGAGTGAGATCGCTTAACGACACTCACCCCATACGTCTGTTTCTTCTCGTCTTAGTGCGGAACCAAACGCGACATCCATGGCCATGGCGTTAACCTTGCAATACCTTCTTCGTTCCTTCACCATTTCGTGCAAGAGTGGTCCCGTTGGAACTGTGGTGTTTTCTTTTTGGTATTAGAGTAGGGCGAGCCAAAGCTCTTCGTGTACTGCAAGAGAAGCGCGGCGCGGTCATAGAAGGACCCGCTGAATGGCAGACATAGCCAAGGCTGAGCCTAGCAACAGCAGCAGCAGTAGTAGCAACAACTATGTGGAGCTACAGCTGCAACGGCGGAACTGTGCGGTTGCGGACGGCAGCGGCAACCAGCAATTACGGCAACAGGCAACAGCCAAAGTGACGGCTCCACGACCGGAGAATTACCGGCATCTGCGTGAAGCAGAAGGCGCAGATAACTGCTACAAAACTGCCCTACAACCTTGTGCAATAGTGAGCAACAGCCGCATCTAGCGAATGTGATATCGTGGAGCAGCCGTAGTGGTTGGTGCTCAGTCGTAGAGACAACAATACAACCACAACATCGGCGGCACCTGCACGAAGTAGCATCTGTACCCGTTGTGGTACGCAGCAGGGAGTAGCTGCGGCAGCCAAAAGCTACCTCATTGCATAGTTGTCGCCACTATGGTGATGATGGCTGCACAGAGTAGCAGCCGTGGCAACGTGCAACAGCGGAAGCAAAGAGATGCCGCTAACAGCTGCCACGATGTGCAACAGCAGCAACAGGGTAGCTGTAGTGGACTCCAAAAGTAGCGAGCCGCGACGGCAAGAGCCACCGTCTCACAGTGACAACATTAGATCCTGAGACCATCCACCATAGCAGCAGCAAGAGTAGAAGCTGCTACGTGATGCCGTGCGCAAGGNGGCTGCACAGAGTAGCAGCCGTGGCAACGTGCAACAGCGGAAGCAAAGAGATGCCGCTGACAGCTGCCACGATGTGCAACAGCAGCAACAGGGTAGCTGTAGTGGACTCCAAAAGTAGCGAGCCGCGACGGCAAGAGCCACCGTCTCACAGTGACAACATTAGATCCTGAGACCATCCACCATAGCAGCAGCAAGAGTAGAAGCTGCTACGTGATGCCGTGCGCAAGGGCAAGTTGACAGTTGAGAGTACGGTTGCAGCTGGCGTCGATGCAACCCAAGGAGCATTTGATGCTGAGCCGTCCGACAACCTTCCCGAGTCAGAAACAGAAGCAAGTGACAAGGAAGGCATACTACGCTTGCACCTCGCACAGTTGGAAAAACGGCGTCACACATGCTCGGCCCGCAAAGGGGGGCGGAGCGGTAAAGCACACCGAAGCGACACGCTCAGGGTCACGAAACCAGCCTCCTTATCTATTCCTGTACCTGTACATGAATGGGTCTCAGTGTTGCATTCACTGGTGAGGATGCCACCGTCTCTGTTTAAGCTACCGTTGAAGTAGTGCTCTGTGGCAAGGCAGTCAAGGACTTGTGCCATGTCTCTGACTGCCCCACGTCCCCCCCATCACTAAATCTCCTGTTGCACGTGTGTTCATGACGGGCACGCTGTCTCTTGCACCAACGCATGTTGTACAGACGCTTATGCCACGTCCATCTAGATGTTGCCGATCGCATAACTTGCACACAACCTGCACTCGGCCTTGATGCAACGTCCTTTGAGGCGCTGCCTAAAACTGACTGCTTTGAGTGTGCCTAAGGTAAGATGCAATGCGCCAAATACCCTCTGTCTGACTTGTGAGCTCTAAAACCTATCCAATTGGTTCACTACGATCTCATGGGACCTCTCCTCGTGGATTTCCAGGTTGACAGAGGGAGATATGTCGCAACGATCACGGCCGAATTCACCCACATGCGGTGGGTCTTCAGCCTGTACCTAAAGAGTGATGCTGAAATCGCAGTGTGCACGTGGCTTGTTATGGTTGAACACCAGTCCGGCCATACCCTCCATAACTTCCGCTCTGATATGGGCGGTGAGTTCATGATGGATTTGGATAGGTACTTTGCCGAAGAAAGGGTAGTTCATAACCTCTCTTCCCCCGCCACGCCCTGGCACAATGGCATGTCTGAGCATTGGAACCGTACCATGGAGGATGCGGTTCGCTCAATGCGGGTGGAGAGAGGCATGCCCGAAGCATTCGCTTTCGAAGGCATGGCCTACATGACATGGGTCTGGAACCGAATCCCTCATGACCCCCTCTCCAATACACACACTACGTACCAATTGTGGTGCAGTCGTCGTGACGACCTTCGGCTCGCGCGTGTATGGGGATCCCTTACCTGCGTCTGGTTCACACTCAAACAACAAGGGTCCAAGTTCTCCCCCCACGGATGCATCTGTGCGCTTGTAGGTGTGGCTTCCCGATCCAAGCCCTGGCGCTTCTGAGACTCCAGTCTGCGGCGCGTCTTTGAGTCTCACGATGCACAGTTCTTTGAGCGTCTCTCCTTCCATGACCTGCCTGTCGGTGGCACCCCATAAGCGCATTCCCCTGGGTGTGATGCGATCCCTCGCGCAGAGGGGGAGATGGGCTAACCGATGCTGCTGCCTTGGTCACCATGGGCGCTACTAGTCCACCCCACCCGTCAACTGACTCGCCTGTGATAGCCATACATCTTGCGCTACCCATGCCGCCTCACCCACATGCATCCCCTGTGTCGTTAGTCCGACCTGCCTCCCTGGTGCCTATGTCACATGTTGTGTCATCCACACCTTTGTCACCGGTAGGGGCCCTTGTATTGTCTATGTCGTCCCCACTTGCGTTGCAAGTGCATCCTGTTACATCACTGGTGTCGTCAACCTCCTCTATCTCCCCAGTTGACGCACCGATACCACCTGACACATCGCCCGTTTTGTCGATGCTTGCTGTGTGTTCACCTCCAGTCCCAGCTATATCGTCTCCATAGCCTTACAGATAAGGTGACGGGGGATGCCTTCGCCCACGTGCCAGTCGGAGTGCACGTACTAGAGACCCTAGCACAAAGGTCCTAAGCCTCTACGTGCAAGGACTTACAAAAATCCAACCGGAATGCGATACAGGCCTCACGCTCTTTGCTCACATGCGACGACTTGCAGTCAACTCCATATATTCCATCGTCATTGTTGGCCCTCCGCTTGTCGCCTATGCCTTGGCCAAACGTAGGGAAGCCACCGCAACCCCAGATCCCAATATGGTCGGATTGACACTAGACCCCAGCACACTGCGTCAAGCCCAAGCTGGACCAGACAAGGCACTATGGCACGCAGTGTGTGAGGCTGAACTAGCAGCCATTGATGAACATGGGATTTTCAAACTTGTAGACCTGCCGGGCAGACACAAGGCTGTTCAGGCCAGGTGGGTCGTGCAGAAGAAACTGAAGCCAAACAACTCAATCAACCGCAACAAAGCACGTCTAACCGCGAAGGATTGACTGCATAGAGACCCTCGCACCACTTGGTCGCACGACAACGGTCTAAGGCCTGGTGTCGGAGGTGGCCCAGCATGACTGGGAAGTCCACCAGATGGACGTCAACAATGCATTTCTGCATGGGAAGCTAGATGAAGACATCTACATGACCTACAGGGTTCAAGGATGGCAGCGATCGTGTGTGGCGGTTGCAGAAGGCTCTGTACAACTTGAAGCAATCACCTTGGTGCTGGAACATGGAGATCACCAGCACGCTCCTGCGAGCTGGCTATGTCCGAAGTGTGGCGGACCCATGGCTTTTCTTCTCACAGAAACCTACCACCATTTTGGCCATCCTGGTCTACCTCGATGACCGTCTGATCGCTTCCCCGATCTAAAGGCAGTCGAAGCAGCCAAGAAGGTACTACAGTCGACATACAAAACAAAAAGCCTCGGAGAGGTTGCTGTGCTCCTAGGCATGCAGATTGTGCGTGATGGAACTCTTCGGACGCTCCTAGTCTTACTCTCGAGGAGTGCTTCACCGAGCTGCTCAGCGGCGTGTGCACGTTGTCGACCTTGATCACCCCAGACGGTCAAGATGTTCTGAAGGTCGACGATCTAGTAGAGTTGGAAGAGCCAGTCGATGTGACAGTATACCTGCGATTCATTGGCTCGCTCATGTATCTTGCCACGACAACAGGGCCGAAAATTGCCTTCACTGTCAACCTGCTTGTGCAGTTCTCACTAGCTGCTGTCCGGTGTGAGCGGTATGTTGTGTCCACCGCCCGCATTTGCCTGAGTGGTTTTCGAAGGGTACACAGACAGTGATTGGGCCTGGAGCCCGGACGGCAAAAATCACACCGGCTACACTTTCCTAATTGGAGGAACTGTCGTCTTGTTTCGTAGTGTCAAGCAGGGCTACATTGCTTGTAGCACCGTAGAAGCGGAGTATGTAGCTCTAGGCACGGGCGTGAGTGAGAGTGTGTGGTTGGTGCATCTGTTGCGTGAGCTACGCTAGTCCATGCCACTTGTTGTGCTTTGGTGTGACAAAGAGAGCGCAAAGGCCACTACAAAGAACTCCGGTGTGTTCCATGAACACACAAAACACATCATCGTTGAGTACCACTACATACAAGATCTTGTGGATCAATGTGAGAATCAGATCATGTGGGTTGGCATTGACTTGCAGCGGGCTGATTTTCTGACAAAGGCCATTAGTCGCACGAAGTTTCTTGAGACTGAATATTCTGGCGAATTGCACCCTGCATGTACTGTGGATTGACCTCTGCTCTTTAGCTGTGTCTGTTTTCATTCATCATTGTTGTGCCTGTGCCACTGTTTGCTTCAATTATGTTACGTTTGTAGCCCTGTTTGTCGTGTGTTCATGGGGGAGTGATGTTGATCACACAGCTTACTGTGACCTCACGTCAATTGCCTTGCAGACTCCTGATGAGGCGGAGGGCATGGAATACTAGAGGAGCGGACGTGAGTCCGGTGGCGTCTGGCAACGCTTCAACCTTCTCCACATGTGCTCGCGCACCTTCCGCCATCAGCATTGCCCCATAGCTACCTGGTCGACACATGACAGTTCTTGTCTTGACTAGGATTGTTCCATGCTTGAACCATACCTAGCCTATTTTAGTCCTACAGGAAAACTGTGTGACACATGTGACTGACATATTTTAGACCCAAAACTCGAAAGGAGCCTATTTGTGTGTTGGCAGGATCTCGAGTGGCAGTGTGCCCTTGACGCGAGACGAGCGCCGGAGAGCTCCGCTTGCCAGCCGACGGGTGAGCTTGCTTAACAAGACTCACCCCGTAGGTCTGTTTTTTCTCGTCTCAGTGCGGAACCAAATGCAACAGCCATGGCCATGGCATAATCCGAACGGTACCTTCTTCGTTCCTTCACCATTTTGTGCAAGAGTGGTCCTGTTGGAACTGTGGTATTTCCTTCTAAGGGATGATGGTTTGCAACCGGGAGTTCATTTGCAATGGGAAGTTGGTTTTTGACGGAGAGTTAATTTGCGACAGTGAGTTTACTTGCAATGAGAAGTTGAATTGCGACCAGGAGCTGATTTGCAAGGAGGAGCTGACTTAGGACCGGAATTTGATTCGCGACAGAAATTAATTTACAACATAGAGTTGACATGCAACGGGGGTTTCATTTTCGATGGGGGGTTTCATTTATGACAAAGATTTCATTTGTGACCAAGAGTTGATTTGTGACGAGCAGTTGATTTGTGACTTAGGGATTATTTGTGACCGGGCATTGATTTGCGTCGGGGATTTCACTTGGGATGACGAAATGATTCGCGAGGGGGTTTTGATTGCAACGGGGCTTTGCTTTGCAATGAAGAGTTAAGGTGCCATGGGGAGTTGGATTTTAACCGGGAGTTGGATTTTAACCGGGAGTTGAATTGCGACGAGACAGAGAGTTGATTTGACACTGGAAGTTCGTTTGTGATAAGGAGTTCAACTGTGACAGGGAGTTTATTTGCAATAAGAAGTTGACTTCTGAGCGGGTGTTGATTTGGAATTGGGAGTTCAACGGTGATGGAGAATTTGTTTACGACCATGATTTCATTTCCAACAGGGAGCTAATTTGCAACGCGGAGTTAATTTACGACCTGGGGTAGCTTTACGACTAGGAGTTTGTATGCGACAGGATCCCTTTTAACATGGAGCTGATTTTCAACGGGAGTTTTTTTTGCAACTAGGCGTCAATCTGCTACGAGCTGATTTGAAGCCCGTAGGTGACTTGCAAACAGAGTTGACTCCAATAGATAGTTGACTTGCGACGGAGTTGATTCACGATGGGGATTTGGTTTGAAACCAGGAGTTTTAATGCAATGAGTCCATTGTGAGTGGCGGGAATTTGACTTGCATTGAGGTTGATTTGCGACACTAAGTTGATTTGCGATGGGCAGTTGACTTGTGACCGGGGGTTGATTTAGGAATGGAAGTTGATTTCTAACCAGAAGTTGATTTGCAGTGGGATTTTTTTCAGCCACAATTGATTTGCAATCATGAGTTGATTTGTGGCCAGAGTTGTTTTACGACTAGGAATGGATATGTAATGGGGAGTTGATTGATGGGGAGAGTTGATTCGTGACGGAGAGTTGATTTGCGACAAGGAATTGATTTACGATATAGAATTGATTTGCGATGAGGAGCTGGTTTGTGCAATCATCTCCTTGTCACCAATCAACTGGGAGTTGATTGGTGACATGAGATGGTTTGCAACCATAAGTTAATTTGCAAGGGGGAGTTGATTTGCAACATAAAACTAACTTGGGACGATAAGCTGATTAACGACTGGTATTTTATTTGCGGTGGGGAGTTGATTTGCGACCAGGAGTTTATTTGTGACAGGAGTTTTTGACGTAGAGTTGATTTACGATGGAGAATTGATCTGTGACATAAGTTGATTCACTACAGATAATTGTTTTGGGACCAAGAGTTAAATTGCGAGTTCGTTTTGTACCATGATTTGATTTGCGTCATGGGAGTTCATTGGCAATGGGGATTAAAAACAAGGTTTTTAGTTTGTGATGAAGTATTTTTTGCGACCGTGAGTTGTTTTGTAACAGGAAGTTCATTTGCAACGGGGAGTAGATTTGGAGCGGAGAGTTTGTTTGCAACGGGGACTGGATTTCGAACAAGAAATTGATTATGGTAGGGGATTTGAATTGCTACCTGTAGTTGATTTCCATCACTAAGTTAAGTTGGGATGGGGAGTTGATTCAAAAGGGAGTTGATATGGGATGGCAATTTGATCTGCGACACTAATTTGATTAGGAAGGGGGGGTACATACAACATGAAGTTGATGTGCGACCAAATTTTGATTTACAGTGTGGAGTTTATTTGCAATGGGAAGTTTATTTGCAATGCGTAGTTGGTTTGTAAAGGGGTGTTGGCTTGCAACGGGGAGTTAGTTTACAACGTCACGTTGATTTGTGACAGATAGTTCATTTGTGAACGGGAGTTGATTCGCCACAATGAGTTTATTTACGACCGGGAGTTGATTTAGAACGGGGTGTTGAGCTGCAACGGAGAGTTCATTTATGACCAGAATTTGATTTGCAACAAAGGTTGATTGGAGACCAGAAGTTGAGTCGTGACAAGGAGATTTTGGGGGGGGGAGGGGTTCGATTTGTGACAAAGAGTTGGTTTTTGACCAATAGTTGATTTGTGATGGGGATTTTATTTGTGACAAGAATTTTATTTGCAACACGGATTTGATTAAGAATGGCGATTTGATTTGCGACGTGATTTCATTTGTGACGGGGAGTTGAATTGCAATAGAGGGTTAAGGTTAAACCGGGAGTTTGTTTTCAAGGGGGGGTTGACTTGCGACAAGGAGTTCATTTGTGACAGAGTTGATTTGCGATTAGGATTTCATTTGCGATCAGGGACTCATCTGCGATGGGGATTTTGTTTGCGGGGAAATAAAGTTGAATTTCAACCTGGTGTTGATTAGTAATTGGGAGTTGAGTTGCGACGGAGAGTTCATTTGCAACCAGGGTTTGATTTCCGATGGGGAGCTAATTTGCGACGTGGAGCTGATTTATGACCGGGAGTTGATTTGGGATGGGGAGATGATTTGCAACAAGGAGTTAATTTGCAAAGGGAGTTGATGTGGGAGGGAGAGCTGATTTGCGTCAGGGAATCCATCTGCAACAGATAGTTTACATGTGACAAGGAGTTCATNTGATTATGGTAGGGGATTTGAATTGCTACCTGTAGTTGATTTCCATCACTAAGTTAAGTTGGGATGGGGAGTTGATTCAAAAGGGAGTTGATATGGGATGGCAATTTGATCTGCGACACTAATTTGATTAGGAAGGGGGGGTACATACAACATGAAGCTAATGTGCGACCGAATTTTGATTTACAGTGTGGAGTTTATTTGCGATGGGAAGTTTATTTGCAACGCGTAGTTGGTTTGTAAAGGGGTGTTGGCTTGCAACGGGGAGTTAGTTTACAACGTCACGTTGATTTGTGACAGATAGTTCATTTGTGAACGGGAGTTGATTCGCCACTATGAGTTTATTTGCGACCGGGAGTTGATTTATAACGGGGTGTTGAGCTGCAACGGAGAGTTCATTTATGACCAGAATTTGATTTGCAACAAAGGTTGATTGGAGACCAGAAGTTGAGTCGTGACAAGGAGATTTTGGGGGGGGGAGGGGTTCGATTTGTGACAAAGAGTTGGTTTTTGACCAGTAGTTGATTTGTGATGGGGATTTTATTTGTGACAAGAAGTTTATTTGCAACACGGATTTGATTAAGAATGGCGATTTGATTTGCGACGTGATTTCATTTGTGACGGGGAGTTGAATTGCAATAGAGGGTTAAGGTGAAACCGGGAGTTTGTTTTCAAGGGGGGGTTGACTTGCGACAAGGAGTTCATTTGTGACAGAGTTGATTTGCGATTAGGATTTCATTTGCGATCAGGGACTCATCTGCGATGGGGATTTTGTTTGCGGGGAAATAAAGTTGAATTTCAACCTGGTGTTGATTAGTAATTGGGAGTTGAGTTGCGACGGAGAGTTCATTTGCAACCAGGGTTTGATTTCCGATGGGGAGCTAATTTGCGACGTGGAGCTGATTTATGACCGGGAGTTGATTTGGGATGGGGAGATGATTTGCAACAAGGAGTTAATTTGCAAAGGGAGTTGATGTGGGAGGGAGAGCTGATTTGCGTCAGGGAATCCATCTGCAACAGATAGTTTACATGTGACAAGGAGTTCATTTGCAACACGAATTTGGTTTGTGGCTGGGGGTTCATTTGC
>SZWC01019358.1:20653-31468 GCA_023375785.1 Penium margaritaceum | reverse complement strand
GAGCTCTAGGCTCTGTGTTCAACTAGCTTAGCAACAGTAGTTGAGAGCGGACTGGTGACACCGCCCTTTACCACCCGTTTGAGGAGAAGTCGACGTCCGCCTTCTCCTAGGCATGTAGCACGACTGGCCTTCATGACGTTTGGATTGCATAAGATACGAGCATCTAAAGACCATGAGCACCATTGAGGCAGAGGATTAGAGAACAAGCTCTCCCTCTCTTGGTAAGAATTCTATTTTGTATGGTTTAGGCGTGGGTTAGGATCAAGGATGCAACGTTGTAAACAAAGCACTACGCCAATGAATAGCAACACAACGATTGGCGGAAGAGGTTCAACGCATGGCACAACAAGAAGCTACGGCTGACCAAGCTTTGGAGTACAATAGGAAGACGCTAAGATAGCAGATTGAAGCTTAAGAGCTCCTTCTTGAGAAGAGCAGCTAATGCACGCGCGCTACAAGCATCTCACATGCAGCAGCTATAAAAGTCACATGCGGCTCAGGTTACATAGATAGCACAAATTCAATTGCAATTGGCATTGTTTCAGTAGCAGGAGCAACTTCAGTACCAGTAGCTTCAGCAATAGCAACAACAATAGATGCAATGGTAACAAGCATCTCAAGCATCATCCGTACATCTGCCCCAAACAAGTCCTCCCCCAGTTGTGCAACCAGCCATCCCTCTGCAGGTGCAACTTTTGTGACATGCCCAAGATGACATGTTACAAGAGTATGCAGCTCAACAGGTTCAGGCTGCTCCCGTTGTGCCACTTGTGGGACAGTTTTAACCAGCACAACATGCACCTCTATTACAAACATATATGGTTCAACCTGCCGTGGTACCAGCCACGCCACTCTTCTAAGATCATCTAGAAAAACACATGCAACAGCGATTCCATGTGCAAGGCCCCCAAATGCCTCCACGTGGCAAGGCATACCAGGGACATGAGGACGTCGTGCTCTCAGTAGTTGCTGTCATGTAGTTGCATGAGATGAAGATTGACCAATATGACACAAAGAATTTCCTACAATGGGCACAAAATTTCTAAGCGAGTGGCTTAGATTCACAATATGTGGAGGTTTTACACTGGGTACTGTGCACCTCCAACCTCGCGATCACCATCATAGGTCATGTCAGAATACAAGTACTTCAACCTAGCTGCTTTTCTGATCCTGGACAAGATATTGAGTAGTCCATCCAATCATTAATTTGGATGTACGAGGGTCTGACAGAACCTGCAAAGCAAGCATGGTCCTACCTGGTCAGGACCTACATGTATGATGACTCCACATTTAAATCCCACACAAAACTTTCACATATCAGCCTCCATAGCTCTGACAGCATTGAAGCATGTACAAAAAAGGCCAAATCACTCTGTAATCAGGTAGCAATGACATGCACCAATATTCGAGCCCGTCTCTCTGATGTTCCTCATCAATAGCTTGACTAGAGACTGGGACGACGTGCAAAAATTACAAAAGCTCAAGCATGAGAGTAAGCTGACTGAGGCATACATTCAGAAGATGCTCCTTACTGAGCTGCGTGACTGCCAACTGGCAAAATATGAAAAGCAACACATCATACCAAGATGTCAGGGTTGCAGTCAACTCCCCTCAGTCGTCACGAAAGAGCCAGATTTCCACGTAGCAGATTCCGATGCACTCCAGTTGCCCTTCGCATCAGTAAGTCTCCACCAAGTGTCTGGTGCCGACCTCGCTATATTTCATAAACGATTGGGCTAATAAGCAGTCAGCTTGTGCATTCAATGCACAAGAAGGAGCAAGTCAATGGCCTTGACATCAAGGAAAATGGGAGTAAGGACACAACGTAACTGTGCGAGGACTGTATGTATGAAGAGCTTGTACGAAAGATGTTCCCCTCTATGTGTGAGTTCAACTAGAAATTGAAGCTGGCCCACATAGACATTCGTGGAAATCACCAATATCTACCATCTATGGAGGCCACCAATGTTTCCTTCTATTCGCCAATGACACGACATGATTTGTATGGAGCTACCCTCTATGCACTCCACATGAGGCTCCCACCTACTTCTTAAAGTGGTTGGCAATGGCAGAGGGGCAGAGCAATACAAAGTTACGAGTCTTAGGCTCGGATAGTGCCAAAGAGTAAACAAGGGGGAAACTCACATCACATGGGTTTCATGCAGAAGTTCACATCAGCCTACATAGCACACCAAAATGGTGTAGCTGAAAGAGCCAACTGCACAATACAAGACATGCACAAGGCTATGCTTATTGGCAGTCACGTGAGCAGCAGCTGGTGGCCATATGCACTGATGCACACACTTTGGATGTACAATCGCATACCGCATGTGCCGCTACCTGACATGACGCCATTTCAGGCATGTCATGATGACAAGCGTGATGTCACCATGCTAAGAACCTTTGGTTGCATGGCATTTTTTCATGTGCTAAAGGACCGTCCCAAGAAGCTTGTAGACAAGGCATCTTGGGGAGCGTTTCTTGGAAAAATTCCTAAGATAAAGGGCTAGGAGTTCTACAAGTTGGACTCATAATAGATTGCTGTCAGCCGCGATACGATCTTCTATGAGAACTTGACATGCCAAACATGGGAGGGAAAGCAAAAGACTGCTCCAGATTTCCTCTAGATTTTCTATGACTCCTACAATGAGTCACTAGAGGAAGAAGGTTTAAATCCAGACCCACTCACCCTTGCAGATCCAGATGAGGCACATGAGGAGGTGGTGGGCACGCGTGTGCCCCCCCTGCGAAACCACCTAGTAGGCGTCCCCCGAGATCATGAGCCGGCTGTAATACACGATGGTGAACCCAAGGTCATGCTTGTATAGGATGGTCTGCAAGCAAACTGGCAAAACCATCTTCTAAGTTGAATCCACGACGGGTGTTTTACGTGCCTGCTACAACAAAAATTGGATGAAAGGACAGCAGAGGAGAAGGAGAAAGAGCATAACATTGCCATCATTTGCATATTCAGTGTACAAAGAGATGCGGATGTTCTCGTTGACTCCACAATCATCCACCTCGCTGCCCTCCTGTCATTCACCAAAGAATTATCCCTAATGGCTCTAAAGGAAGCTCTGAGTGGAGAGCATGCAGCTGAGTGGAAAGATGCATTTGATGCAAGATATGGGAGTTGTAGAGAAAGGCAAATGGGAGCTTGTGAAACTACCAACTGGCTCATGATCTGATAGAGTCAAGTGAGACTTATGACCCCGTCAGTCGCTACACCGTAGCTTGCATCATGCTTGTCGTTGTAGCAGTGATTGACTATGAAGTGTAGCAGCTTAACGTGTAGAGAGATTTTCTGCACAGGGAGATGGACACGAATGTGTTCGTGAAGTCACCAAAAGGCTACGATGATGCAAGTGGATGAGTGTGCAAACTCGTTAAGAGTTTNATCCCTAATGGCTCTAAAGGAAGCTCTGAGTGGAGAGCATGCAGCTGAGTGGAAAGATGCATTTGATGCAAGATATGGGAGTTGTAGAGAAAGGCAAATGGGAGCTTGTGAAACTACCAACTGGCTCACGATCTGATAGAGTCAAGTGAGACTTATGACCCCATCAGTCGCTACACCGTAGCTTGCATCATGCTTGTCGTTGTAGCAGTGATTGACTATGAAGTGTAGCAGCTTAACGTGTAGAGAGCTTTTCTGCACAGGGAGATGGACACAAATGTGTTCGTGAAGCCACCAAAAGGCTACAATGATGGAAGTGGATGAGTGTGCAAACTCATTAAGAGTTTGTACGAACCAAAACAAATCCCATGTCTGTGGTACCGCAAAAAACTTTTGAAGTTACTCAGCTTCCAACCATCAGCACAAAAGGTTTGTCCTTTCCTGCATAGGCCATAAACAAAGGAGAAACCAGAGTGCTACATTCTGGTTTGTGACAACACCTTGATCATCGGCCCATCATCCGCGTTCATCAATTCCACGGCAACAACCATGGCAAAGAAGTTCAATGTGACACTCATGAGTGGCTTCAATTTATACCTTGACATTAACATCAAGCGTGACCGCACAGCTTGAATGCTGAAATTGAGCCAATGGACCAATGCCAAAAAGGTCTATAAACACTTTGATGTGCTAGATCAACACGTGCCAACTCCTCTCACTCAGCAGCAACTGAAGCATTAGGGACCAAGGGGGAGGAGCAAGATAGTCTATCACAACAGAGTCGGCTCATTGATGCATGCTGCAAGCTACGCATGGCCAGATCTGTAGTATGAGGTCAGAAACCTCACAAGAGATAGCAAGACATGCTTCTGTATACCAACCACTTTCACATGTTTTATGATGGAAGTGGGTGAGGAAATGACCACTACAACAGTGAGGGAGAGCATTGGAAAAATAGAGGAGTCAAAAGAGGAAGTTTTAGGAGATCCTCTATAATAGCCCCTTTTTCCATCTCAATAGGGACTAGAATATGTCTGTTAACGAAGGACGCCCAAAGCCTTCCTTTGAGTTTGAAATGCACAGAGAGTACCATAACAATGCGGAAGGCAGTTTTAGCAAAAAGGTCGCAAGCGATCGAATGACGCAGCTTCTCACCGGCGAACTCAATAGCTGGCAAGAAAGCAAAAAACAGACCGCTCACCTATGGTCACGGAACCCGGTCAAAGCGAGGAAGGTAACCGCGATCACAAAAGCTGGCACGACACATGAGTTTGTTATGCGATAAGTAAGCGAAACAGGCTCGCTAGTAGCCGTGGCGGCCTGTGAATATGGAGCATGTAACTTCAGATGTGATGGTGATGGCCAGGTCCTACTTGACATCACACCATCGCGCAACATCTTCAACGGACGTAACCAACTGCAACAAATTTTTTTGCACAGAAAGGGAGACAGTGAAGAACGGATGGAGCAACAAAACCAAAAAACTTCCGGTGATTTCTTTACAACAAGCTCAACTTGTGCGAAGTGTCTCCTCGCATACCTGATAATGAATATCGACACAAGATTGTGTGTTGACCACATGGTACCTGACCATGGAGGCGAGCTGCCGTACAAGACCTCAACGATGAAAAAGTAACGAGTGCCTGCCTCCACAGCAACTGCTTCCCAGATGATTTGAGCAAGAACCAGGTCACCGAGTCACGAATTTGTAGACAGGCAGGAAAAAGGCAGCTGAAGCAGCGGTTGCGACCACTCCAGAATTATTGAGCGGAACTCAACATTTCAAAGTGAGCCTCTAGAGCTCTCATTTCACTGCTGATACATCTCCAGCACCCAAGCGATGGTGTTGGGACCAGACAATTTTTTTTTGGACTCAAATAAAGTGTCCAGAAGTCCCGAACAACAAATTTGGGAGAGGAGAGACTAGGAGGGGATTCTAGAAGATGCAAGCCATCAACCAATCAAGCCACCAAAGAGCTTGTTTCCAGATGAAAAAACTTAAAACTTCATTGAGTGGCCTAAGCTTGACCCAAAAAGGCCCAGTTTTGTTTTGTAATAACTAGAGTCAACTGGGATGAAACCAGAAACGGGCCCTTTACACAGTCCCAGAATGCCGAAGGACTTGATGTCGTGGAAAAAAAATATTTATTTGATACAGAAGCATAAATCGAGAATGTCATTTTTCAACCTATCATGGAAGTGAGAAGCTGCTAGGAAGCTTCCTAACCTTGCTGCTACTGTTGTGGCGACAATGTCCAGTCAACTTCCATACTAGTAAGCAAGCAGGTGCAAGAAACAGCAAGAGTCAAGCTAGGAAGACACGCAAAGTCTTCTAAGCTCTGTTAGTTTAGTAACGCAGAGAGAGTGAACGAATGACAGGTCCACAGCATAAATACCTGCCGCGGCGCACGGCGGGTGTCGCACACAGCAGTGCAAGGTCTGTCCCAAAACCGACCAAAATCACTGTTTTGGCCATAACTCTCCGTAGACAAGTTCGAATGCTACGCTAATTGAACCTAAACGTGCACAATCTTGAGCCGGACGTTGTGACAGGTCACATGCATCCATCCGGCATAAAATGGTAGATACACAATGAAAAACATGCAAATTTGGCCCACGGCCAATCCACCGAAAAAATCCTAGACTCTGTAGAAAAATTGTAGAAGGTCCCGGACAACATCAAGGACTCTGAGGCAGTCGTCGGTCAGCTCTGAGTAGGTGGTCCTTAACCAGAAGATGCACCGGCGCCACTTGGGTCCACATCAAGGATCTGCACAGGCATAGACACGGCTGAGTGGTCGCTATAAACTGTACAGGTTGACGTGAATGTCACAAATCACAAAACTCCCTCATGATCCGATGGTACGCATATCCATACGCATGCACCACTGAAACGAATGCAACAACGAGTGCAGAAACAGTCATGATATAGACACAGACACACCTTGCACTCAATCACTCTCAGGCAAGGGGCAACGTCTGACATAACAAATGGCCACTTGAAACTTCCCACAAGCCAGTGCCTTTGTCAAGAAATCACCACGCTGCATGTTAGTGCCGACCTAGATGACGAAAATCACGTATCGCTCCACCAGATCACGCACAAAATGATGCTCAACCGCAATGTGCTTTGTGTGGGCATGAAAAATACCAGATTTCTTCGCAATGGTAAGAGCACTCCGGTTATCACAGTGAAGCACAATGGCGGACACTGTTTGACCCAACTCAAGGTACAGGTGCTGTAGCCACAGTGCCTCAGTAGCTCCTGCACCCGGAGTAACATACTCCGCCTCCGACGAGCTACGTGCGATGCGGCCCTGCTTCTTGCTACGCCAGGACACAACGGTACCACCGAGCAAGAACACGTAGCCGGTGCGACTGCGCCCATGTGAACTCCCGGCCCAATCATTGTCGGTGTAGCCGTCAAGAACCACCGCATACTACCGGCGAAAGCACAGTCTGAGGTACGGTGTTGAGACCACGTATCAAACCACTTGCATAGCCACATGACGGGATCTAGCATGAGAAGCCTGTGCAAACTGTACAAGGAGGTTGACATCAAAGGCGATGTCGGGGCGTGTGGTAGTGGCCAGGTACATCAGGGATCCAACGAGACGGAGGTACAAGGTCACATCCACTGTCTCCCCCAACTGTGTGAGATCGTCCACCTTTAGGGAATCCCGTCGGTCAGGTGTGAGGGGTGTGTAGGTCGTGGACACTGTGCCAAGGAAGTCACCAAAACACTCCCCCACAACCTGTGTGTATCGAGCATAATGCGGTAGAAGTGTCCGACGTCTGCGGTCTCACACGATCTCCATGCCAAGAAACACCACTACAGGACTAAGACCCTTCATCCTTTACGTGGTCTCGAGGACCGCCTTGGCCTCCTTCACGGCCTCCATGGAGGGAGACGGGACCAGAAGGCCGTCTACATGCACCAAGATGGAGGTGAACCGCTCATGCAATCGTCAGATGAAAAGACAGGGATCTACCTCGGTCTGTACATATCCCGCATGAGTCAAAGTGCCTGAAATCTCATGGTTCCAGAACCAAGGAGACTGCTTGAGTCTATACAAGGACTTGCACAAGCACCAGAATTTGTTGCCATCCTTAAATCTTGGTGGCTGAGCCATGTAAATCCCCTCATCTAAAGAGCCATGGAGGAACGCATTGTTCACATCCATGTGGTGTAGTTCCCAGTCATGTTAAGCCACCACACCAAACAGAGCGTGAGCTGAGTCATGCGGCCAACAGGGGCAAAAACATCAGTGTAATAGACATCCTCAATCTGGGAATACCCCTTGACGACCAGCCGAGCATTGTGGCGTTCCAGTGAGCCATGCAGCTTCAATTTCTTGCGAAAGATCCACTTGATCTGAATAGCCTTCCTCCTAGGTGGAAGGTCCACTAGCTTGTAAAATCCATGCTCTTGGATGGAACAAAGCTCATCCTTGTAGGCAGGTTGCCAAGCGTTTGCATCCTCTCATGAGAGAGCCTCCCTCAATGTGCCTAGATCAAGTGGCATCATGGCGGAGCTCTGAGTGACAAGTGCACACGCCTCAGAGCTGGGCCGGAAGACCATAAGGTCAGCGCCATCAAAAGTAAAGCAAAATTCACGAGTGACTAGATCGTGCCTTATAGAGCAGACTGGGTGTATTTCTGTGTGATCTGTGTGGACACTCAGGCCTAGGGCCTTTGTGCGGGGATCACTGCTTGCAATGTTGCGAGTGGAGCGCCTACATGCAGGACCGGACACTCGCGAGACTCCGGCGGCCTATGCTTAAAGACGACCACCGGGATCAAGTGAGTAACCTGGGCTCGAGGAGCTCACCTCATGCTTAGAGACAAGGCTGACTACATCTGGTTATGACTGAGGCAAAAGGGCTGGTGATGGAGTCTGAGGATGTTGATCCTGAGATACTGGTGAAATGACGAGAGAAACATGGATGGGTGTAGTAGTAGGGATAGATGTGGGATCGTGCACAGAGGCAGGAGTACTAATGGACATGGGTACAGAATCATGGGTGTCCGAGGGATGTGAGGGAACATGGATAGAGACAGCGTGGGCTGGAGAGGCCTGTGGGCCGACAACTATGATCGCTAGGTTATCAAGAGCTGGAGACCAAGAAGTGGAGGGCGCTCAAATGGACACATCAACCAGACGAGAGTTGCTCGTAGGCCAAGACTCTCCCATCCTTCGAGAAGCCTCACAAGTAGAAACATTTGTGACAGACATTGACATGATAGAAGTCCATCTCGCAAAGAAACTCGCAGCCACAATCCAAACATAATGTGTGCAGCATGTGGCGGGACTAACGCTCAGCTATCACTAGCCAGTTATAAATTACGAGAGCGGCATCGCTCTTCTAGCACAGGCTATAGACCCATCGCATCCAAGTGAAGTCATCACTCAGGGTTAGGACGTATCGGCCCCGATCAGACAAAGAATCGACAGGGAGAAGAGCGAGAAGGTCCAAATGGAATGACTGAAGAGGGCAAAGAGCTCAAGAATGGGAGTTAGGGTAGGTGCATTGATGCATCTTACCCTGAGCGCAAAACAAACGGTCGGTCTTGGGCGGCCTATTGAAAGAGGCTGTGTCAAGACGGAGTGTGGGCAGTGTCCAATCGAGCTTTGACACAGTGTCGGAGCCCACATGATACACACAACGATGCACCAGACATTAGTTCTTAGCAGAGAGAAAACCAGTGACAATTACACAAGCAAGAAGAGAATGGGAGTAAGGAGAAGAAGAGATCAAAGAGACGCGATACAGGTCATCCATGACAAAGGCACGAAGAACAATGATACGAGTGTCCACAGCGGTCACATTCACGGAGTCTGCAGTGTGCTCCATAGAGAGTCCCATCAATGTGTAGGCACACACAGAAAGCAAGATGAGCTGAGGATGAAGCACAAATTGCACCTTGAAAAGATATGGGGGGCATACAGACCATCAAAGCACACAACCCCAATACCCTAGACCAGCAACAAATAACGAGAACCTATGCGAGCGGAGAGAACAGACGCAATAAGACTCGAGACAACAACGTCACTACTGTGCCAGGTCATGTGGTGAGTGGCACCAGAATCGATGATCTAGGTGTCATCAAGATCACGACCAGTGGTTGTCCATATGCAATTGGCAATGGAACACTCGACCATAGATGAGCAGTGAGCAACATGTGAGGACATACAACGAAGGGCACAAAGTTGAGACTCATGAATCTAATCGGTACTTTCAGGCCTATCATCATCACATTCCAGCTGTGCCCCCCGACACGAGTCATCACGAGCTACGAGACCAGACGAATGAAAAGTCTCTGACCCACCCGACTGTGACAACATACTCGCACCTCCTTGAAAGTAAAGCGCCACAAGGTGACGGACCTCGGAAATGGTGCAGTCACGTGGGTCCACATCGCCACCGCTCGCCGGCGGGGAAGTTGGAATCACTACAAGAACTATTGTGCGAACTGCTGTAGTCGTGGTTGCCACGCGACTGGAGGTTGTACTAGTGGACACAGACTGTAGTGCATGGGCACCCTGAAGACATCGAGTTAACTGTGCCCAGTCAAGCGGCTACTTGCACTCGGTGTAGCAATGAACGCCTCCACCGTTGTAATAGTGAACAGTTGGTCCACTACTACCGCCTCGTCATTGCTGCTGCTGTGACTACTACTAGTCCGATCCACGCCTCCCTTCCCCCTTCTTTCCGTGTGCCACTGCTACCACACCTTGCATCTGAGTCTTGGTAATCAAGGTGGAAAGGGAAGAGGAGGATGAGCTAGAGGATGAAGGAGCGGACTGCAAGAAGAGCATCGGTGGCGAAAAGATGACTGATGCAGCAAAGGGACTCTCCTGATGGGCCACAGCTGCCTCATGGACGGAAGTCACCTGGAGGGAAAGTTGATGTACCCAAGGAAGAAGCTGAAGGGAGGTGGAGAAGTGATTGATCATTGCGTCGCTGTATCTTGTGAAGATGCCTGCGCGCTCAAGACAAACTCTGAGCATGATCGTGTGGACCGCCCACAAATGTGTGCCTCCTAAGGTCCCAAGGCGCGTGTATATGCACATGGCCCGCCGCCAGTAGTCGACTACGGATTTTGGCATGTCCCTGAAAAAAGGAGTGAAAGGCATGAATGTGAGCTGCGCAAGTGGCGTGCGTCTCTTCAGCAAGCAGGGACAATGAAAAGGTCCCATCCCCTATGTGGATCAGCCCGCGCGCTTGTGCCGGCCTCTCCAAGGTACGGACGGAAGTCCACAACGGTTTGACGCGGCATTGCGTAAAGGAGTCCGCGCATCGCCCTAGCCGCTGTCAGCACCTGTGCGTGATCCATGACCTCGTACAAACTGTGATAGTAGGGCCACACTCCCTCTGAAGTGGCCCAAACCTTAGAAAGAACCTCCCAACAATCAAAAC
>SZWC01019358.1:0-11268 GCA_023375785.1 Penium margaritaceum | reverse complement strand
ATTTGGCTTACACGACTGCTTAAAGAAATTGGTGTGCACACAACTGCTGTACCCGTACACAGTGACAGCTGAGTCGCACGCCGGGTTGTAGCAAATGATGGTGTGTTGCATCCACGTACAAAGCACATCAGCGTCGAACATCACTTTGTCCGAGAGGTGGTGGATGTTGGGACCGTGGCGGTGTGTCCCATCAGTGGGAAGGCACAGTTGGCAGACTTTCTCACCAAGGCTCTATCATCCTCTTCTCTCCTGCATTAACTGCACCAACTGGACAGCATACCTGCTACACTCCCGTCCAAGGGGGCGTGTTAATCTTCCACTGTACATATCTCTCCTCTTGTGGTGGCCGTGAGTGCGTAGGGCATGTTGGTACAGCTAGTGGAGGCGACGCACCATGAAGGCACGCAATCCCCATCCTTCCCCACGGGTGGTCGCCTCCATCCTGACCGCATGACCCGTCTCCATCATCATCCAGGCCTGATACACTTGTCGTGTCCTTTGGAATTCATGGCAAACCTACTTCAGTCATAACTGCTCATTGCTTTCTTCAGCGTGAGACACCTATGTCAGACCTGCAACTTTGACTTTGGTTAGACATAGAATATGTCACTTCGTAAGTGACGCATGGCGTGCCCCACTTGGGGTGCGCGGATTTTGCTCGTGCCCTTCTCGGGGCTATCAAGGGCTTTTGCCCTCGAGCGAGCTCGATTGCCAGCGAGCTTCGCTCGCTGGCATGACGGGTGCGATCGACTAGCGATCGCACCCCTAGGACAAGGGGAACTTGTTACCTAGGGACTTGTACCTTTTTCCCTAAGCCACCGCCATGGAGTTTTGGACCTAGCGTAGCCTACGGTCCACCATTTGAAGAACCCCTTGTTTCTATGGCTTCCTAGGAAGCGTCTCATGATTTACACCAAGGAGTAGATCTATAGTGGGAGTTTATTTGTGCCATGGAGTTTATTTGTGATCAGGTGTCGATTTACAATGGGGTTTTCATTTTAGATGGGAGCTGATGTGTAACCTGAGGTATACTTGCGACGAATATTTGGTTTTCAACAAGGAGTTGATTTGAAACAGGTAGTTGTTTTGGAACATGGAGCTGATTTGTGATAAACCGTTTTGTTGCAACAGGAAATCAACTGGGGATGTGAAGTTGTTTTGCCATTGGGAGTTGATTTGCGATGGGGAGTTTACTTATAAGCATGAGTTTATTTGTGAATGTTAACTGATTTGTGGGGAGTTCGTTTGGAACAAGGAGTTTATTCAAAACAAGGAATTGATTNGGGGGGGGGGGAGGCCTTTTCCCTGGAAGTTAAGCTGGAGCTTGGAGGTTACTTGTGATTGAGACTTGATTTACAAACAAGCGTTTGTTTGAGACGTGGAGTAGGTTTTCAATGGGAGTTTACTTGCAACAGGGATTTTATTTGCTACATGGAGTTGACTCGTGCACGTGAGTTGATTGGTGCTGGGATGGTGGTTTACAACAAGGGTTGATTTATGACATAGAGTTGATTTCCATTAGGGAGTTAATGTACCACGGGGAGTTCATCTGTGGCAAGGAGCTGACTTGTGATGGAGAGCTGATTTTCAACCGAGAATTGACTTGCAACACGGAGTTGATTTGCAAGAGGGGTGTTATTTGATACCAAGTGTTTATTCATGACAGAGAATTAAATAGCGACTGGGGGTTTATTTATGATGGAGAGTTTTTTTTTGGAAAATTGTGTTGATCTCCCATTGGAATTTGACTTGCGACGATAAATACATTTGCGAACGAGACTAGATTTGCGATGGGGTGTTAATTTGTAACGAGACTTGTACGGCTCATAGTTGATTTGCAATCAGGGGTTGATTTGCAATGGGGACTTTCTCTGTGACGGGGAGTTTATCTACGACCAGGAGTTGATTTATTCGCAATCGGGACTTGATTTGCAATGCAAAGTTTATTTGCGATGGGAGTTGATGTGCGACTGGAAGTTGATTTAGAGCAAGTTCATAACATTCATTGGTTGTATGTCATGTACACAACACGGTAATTCTGCATACATGCATTCCCAATGCAGTAATCATCACATCTTATCTCAAGATCCTGTATCCACTGCTTAAAGGGTAGCACATTCATGACAACAGATACAATTATTGGTCACAAAATGTATGGATGGTACATTTTCTATAACAGAATTGGTGCATCAAATCTATGGGTGTGTTTGCACTACAAAATGTGTAAGAAGTGGTTGCATTACATGAATGCGGTGCGTCACAAACATTTATCTCTTATATGTTAATGTCTTGAAAAATACGCACCCAACTAAAAACAAGATCCTTATTCCCTTCCTTTTCATATATCACCATCACCCATGAGAGCATATAGCAGCCATTGTCCTCTTTCCACCAAACACCACAAGCTGGACGTTTTCATCATAGGTCAACTGATTATCCCAAGATAAGTATGGTAGTCATAAACTCCAACTTNCTTATGTGCCCCCAGTTTCTCATGATTGTGCACTTCAGTCATCCAAGCTCTCAGAGGGGTAAGCAAGGACAAGGGTGTGGGGCGACTGGTCATGCCCTCAAGGCCCTCGTGGCATGTCGGCTACCAATCAAGCCACCAGCTCGATCGCCGGCCGGTGGCTGGACGAATGGCCACCTAGGTGATCGGGCCTCGGCTAGCATATGGCTGACTGTCGATTAGTCCTTGCCAGGGCAAGGGATAGCCATTGGCTTGTCCTTTTACCATGGAGAAGGGGGAGGGTGGGACCGACCCTTCCACTGAAATAAAGGAAGACATATTGAGGTTGATATTGTACATGCAACTTACTGTGACCTCTCGGCTCACGTCCATTGCCTTGCAACCTCCCGATGAGGCGGAGGGCACAGAAGACTGAGGGAGCAGACGCGAGCCTGGTAGAGATCGTATGCATCACCTGCAGACTGGCGATATCCTTGTCTTCTCCACCCTTACTCACTTTGGTTCTAGCATCAGAGCCCCCACTCTCCTCTGCTCTGTCACACTAGGTGACCTAAATTTGTCTTACCCGTGTCGTGCCGCTAATTCTGACTGGCATACTGAATCCAAAACTCAAAACTGGCACAATGTGTTTTTTTTTTGTGGCCTTATGCCCTTGACGCGGGGATGAGCGTCGGCAAGCTTTGCTTGCCGGCCGACGAGTGAGCTCGATTAGCGAGTCTCACCCATGGGAACACATACTCTCATTGTTTTTTACTCTAACTCCGCACACATGCCACCATTACTCCTCCTCTTTGTCCCTGTCTGTCCACGCTGTCATATGCAACGCATAGACATGAGGGAAGAAGTGTAGCGTGTGACTGTTTCAGTATGAGAGCAAGACCAGCTAAAGCCCATTGCGCTTCGCAAGAGGAGCGCAGCATGCTCCTGGGAGGACCAGCAAATCAGCAGCCGCAACAACGACTGAGCCAAGCAGCAGCTACACGGAACAGCAGCAGCAGCTACAGCCAAGCAAAAGCTGTAGCCATAGAGGTGGCTATGCGGAGTAGCGGTAGCAGCAGGGAAATAGCACAGTAGTGAGCGGTAGCGGCTGCCAGCAGCTGTGGAAGCGGGCAGCAGCTGTAGTGACATCTGCGCTGTCGTAGCACATGTGGCAGCTGTGCGGAGCAACAGCCGTAGCAGCGGTAGCGTGCGGAAGAAAGCGGCAACCGTAGGTAGTGCCTGCGGCATTGAACAACTGTAGTGACAGTTGCACATTCGTCGTGACAGTTGCATAGCCACAGCACAGGCTACAGCCGCGTGGAATAGCAGCTCCAACAACCGTAGTGTACAGTAGCGAGCAGCATTGACTACAATAGGCTGCGTGAGTGAGCAGCAACCGTCGGTGTGACGATAACTACTGCACAGCGCATCATCTACAACGGTGGTAGCGTATAGCAATAGCAGCAAGAGCAACAGCAAGGGCAGCAACAAAAGCACTCTGCCATTTGATCTGCGCTCTGGTATTCCCTTCTCCCTGCTCGCTGGATTTCCCTCTACTCCTGGGCTAGGTGGGGGTGGTTCAGGTATAGCAGTTGTCCAAAACAACCCCTCCAAGATTTCCCACGCCCATTGGGGCAGGGGAAACGCTACTGAATGCTTTTTAGCAGCGTGGGAGGGGGGGTTAATCAACAAATTTCTGGCTAAAAAAGGCCTCTCCCAGATTTTCCATGCCCACTAGGGTAGGGAAAACGCTGCCAATTTTTTTGGCAGTGTGGGAGAGGTCTATTGGCGGTTTGTAGGCTGAAAAAGGCATCGACATTGGTCCCACGCCCACTAGAACAAGGTAAACGCTACCAAAAATTTTCGGCAGCGGTTGTCAACCAACTACAATCCTAACGACAGCAAAATGCACTTGCGGCATTCCACTAGGCTCCATGCCAAAGGACGCATCTGCCGGAGTCAGCAATACCGGCTCCACTACGGGTGCTAGCGCTTTTGCCTCTGGCGTGGCTGGCAACACACCGGTTGTGGCATGAAACAAATCCCCGTCTAGTCCAAGATCGCTTGCACGTGGCCTGCACGAGCTGCATGAGCAGCAGGCTCAGCAAGCTCAATAGACAGCCAAGTAAATGGCTTATCTGCTCAGGTTGTTTCAGAATGCAGTCCAGCCACAACAATAGCAGGAGCAGCAGTAGCAAAAGAAGCTACAGCAGCACCACCTATAGGAGCGGCAGCAATAGCTTCTTCGTGATGCTGTGTGCAAGGGCAAGATGACTGTCAAGAGTGCGGTCGCTGGTGACGTAGATGTGGCTCTAGGAGCATTTGATGTTGAACCATCCGATAACCTTCCCGAATCAAACTCAGACGCTAGTGAGGAGGAAGGCATGCTACGCCTGCGTATTGCACAGCTGGAAAAATGTCGTCAGACCCGCTCGACCCGTGTATCAGCATTGAGCGGCTGCGTAGGACCGCGTGGCACACTAAGGGTTACCATGGATGAAGCCTCCTTAAAGGACCAGCTACTCCGCCTGAACCTCGGATTGCGAGAAGATCCCATGTCTCTATCCCTCGAGCAAGCCATCCCGGCAGCCCTGCCGACGGCGAAGCCTCCCAAGTGGTTCGAGACTGACCCTCCCGTCTACCGGCAGGAGGATAACTACACTACCTGGGAGCCATGTTTCTGCATGTGGGCAGTGAATGAGGGGGTTTATCCATACTATACCAGTCTGTATCAGACTGCGGACCCCCAACAGATGACGACCGCTACTCGAGCTGCTTACAATCTCCTTAAGGCTGTCCCGGAGGAGTACACCCTCGACTTTGAACCCTTCCTTGGCGATCCTGGCACCGGTAGTGGGGTGGATCCCTATGGTACCTAGAAGTTGGTAACCATCCTTTTCGAAGGTGCGACCATGGCCACCACCTCACAGCGCCTCTTGGACTTCAAATCTCTGCGCCAAGGTGCAAATGAAACTTCGGCCGACCATAGGCAATGGGCGATGCGGCTGTACATGGCCCTTGGGAAGAATGGGCGGAGGCAACTCATGGCGTTCAACAATATCCGGCTTGGCGTTGGGCACAGGTACGCAAAATCCTTCGACAACATCAGCCTCAAAAGTCTTCATGAGATGGCCGACTGAGGCTTGTTGCCGTCCTGGGCCACTGAGGACTTTCTGCATGTGGCAGGATTTGGAGCAGCGAATGACGCTCGTCATGGTGCGTCAGCCGCAGCTGTCACAATAGATCATGTAGCACGCATTATGTCCCCCTCCTCCCGCGAGTCATCGCAACCGACAGCGGCAACTACAGCAGCAACAGACAATAATAGATGTGGTACAACTACCGCCGTCCAGGGGAAAAAGGGAAGGAGTAACAGGCGAGGAGGCAAGGATGGCAAGGGACAAGAGAATCCAAAGCCGACCCAGGGACGACAGTTGGATTGCTACAACTGCAGGGGAGTGCACTGCTACACTGAGTGTAAACTTCCCAAAAACTGGACAAAAACTACACAAGGCATACATAAGGCGTTTCAACAGCGTGAGCGCGCATCCGCATATTCCACAGCATTGACCGACGTGGCACCCACACCATCAGCGGATGTAGTTGCTGGCAATGCCGACGATCTATTGCCTTTGGAGCAGTAGCTCGCGACTCTGGCCCGCGACATCACCGAGCTTTCCCAGCTCCTACAACTTTCCACTCAGGGAGGTGCGAGTGCATTGACTGGGCCAAGGGATCTCACCGCTGGGTCTGTCAAGTTTGTGTCATGCAGTCGGGATAGTGGCGGTGGAGCACAATGCACTGTTGAGTATGTGGAGTTGCTTGTTGCATGTGATGGTGCTGGTCTGTCCACTGTCTTCACCGTAGCCTACACAAGTCACGATGACTTGTGCTGGCTTGATGTGTTGCAAGCACGTGTCGCCTCTACAGCTCAGCACTCATCTGCCAAGCAACCCTTGTCTACTGTGTACACTGTTGGACACTATTCTATCACCTCACCAGAGCGTGTGACGGATGCCACCAAGATCCTAGATTGAGGTGCCATCCATCACATGACATGTCGTTGCCATGATTTTGTTGTGCTTGGTCCTATTGGCTTTGTGCGGTCTGTGCAAACAGTTGCTAGGCATGAGGTGCCTGTATAGGGTGAGGGTGTGGTGCAATTCCATGGGTCGTCAAGGCCGTTCTACATCTCCAATGTGCCGTATGTGCCTGATCTATAACTCGGCATGTTGTCGGAACGTTCGTGCATGTGGATGGGTCTCAGCGTCGCATTCACTGGTGAGGATGCCACCGTCTCTGCCTGTGCAACCGCAGACGTAGTGCTTTGTGGCAAGGCGGTTGGAGACATGTACCATGTCTTTAACTTCCCCACTTCCTCCTTCGTCACGACATCCCGTGTTGTGAGGGTATTTGTGACGGGCACTCTGTCGCCTGAGCACCAGCGCCTACTGCACAAAGGCTTGTGTCATGTCCATCTGGATGTTGTTGATCGTCTGATTCCCGCACAACCTGTGCTCAGTAGTGACGCGGCGTTCTTCAAGGAGCTGCTTAAAACCGATCGCCTGCAATGCGATCAAGGTAAAATGCACTGGGTCACGTACCGTGTGTCCAACTCACGGGCTCTAAAACCCCTCGAGTTGGTTCACTATGATCTCTTGGGACCCCTCCCATTGGAGTTTCAGGATGACAGAGGGTGATACGTCCTGACGATTATTGATACTGCACTTGCCGTGCACACGTGGCTCGTTATGGCCAAATGCTAGTCCGGCCATGCCCTCCAAAACTTCCGCTCTGATCGGGGTGGTGAATTCATGGGGGACCCACACCGGTACTTTGCCGAAGTGGGGGTGTTTCACAACCTCTCCGCCCCCACCGCGCCCCAGTGGAATGGCATGTCTGAGCGCTGGAACCGCACCATGGAGGATGCGGTTCGCTCAATTCGGGCAGATACCGGCATGCCAGAAGCATACACTTTCGAGGACATGACATACATGACATGGATCTGGAACCGGATCCCTCATGGCCCCCTCCCCTACACACACACGCCATACCAACCGTGGCAAGGATGCCATGCCGACCTCCAGCTGGCGCGTGTATGGGGATCTCTTGCTTACTTCTGGTTTACACCAGAACAGTAAGGGACCAAGGTTTTCCCACGCGGTTGCGTCTACGCGTTCGAGGGTGTGGCCTTGCGCTCTAAGGCTTGGCGCTTCTGGGACCTCCGTCGGCGGCGCATTGTTGAGTCTCGGGACAAGCTCTTCTTTGAGTGTCTCTCATTCCGTGACCTACCGGTCAGTGTCACTTTGCAGTCACATTCCCCCCGGTGTGGTGCGGTCCCTCGCACGAGGGGAGGTGGGCTGACCGATGCCGCTGTCCCGATCACCCTGGGCTCTACTGGTCCATCACACCCTCCAGCAGGCTCGCTTGCGATGTCCATACCACCTGCGCTGCCGACGCTGCCTCTTCCGTCAGCGGCTCTTGTGGCGTCAGCTCCTCCCGCTTCCCTTGTGCCTACGTCAGCGGCTACTGCTGAGTCCCTAGCACCACCTACGTCATCCAATCCTACGTCACTCGTAGAGGCACTTGTGTCGTCTGTGTCGTCACCACTTGCGTCACCAGTACGACCAAAGGAGTCGCCTATGTCATCACCCTCCTCCGTATCCTCAGTCGACACCTGGGTACCTGACACGTCGCCAAACATGTCGGTGCCCGTTGCGTGTCCACCTTCTTTCCCAGTTGCATCGCCCCCAAAGCCGTACAGACGTGGTGAGGGTGGACGCCTTTGCCCACGTCCTACTTTTAGTGTGCGTAGTGGGAACCCCGACATGTGGACCCTAGGTCTTAGCGCGCATGGGCTCACTGAAGTTTATCCCGGCTACGATACAGGCCTCACGCTCATTGCTAACAAGCGACGACTTGCAATCGACTCCGCAGAGTCGATCGTCACTGTTGGCGCTCTGTCTGTGGCATATGCCTTGGCCATGCGCAGTGGAGCTGCTGCCACCCCACACCCCAATGTGATGGGAGTGACACTAGACCCCAGCACGCTACATTGGGCTCTCGCTAGACCCGATGCGGCACTCTGGCGTGCGACATGTGAGGCTTAGCTGGTAGCCATTGATGAACATGGGGTGTACGAGCTTGTAAATCTGCCGCACAGACGCAAATCCGTTCAGGTGAAGTGGGTCTTTCGAAAAAGGCTGAAGTGAGACAACTCTGTTGGCCGCTACAAAGCACGACTGAATGCGAGAGGATTCTCTCACGTGGAAGGAGTCAACTTCACTAGAACCTTTGCACCAGTTGGACATACAACCATGGCCTTAGGTCTGCTGTCTCAAGTGGCCCAACATGACTGGGAACTCCACCAGATGGACGTCAACAACGCATTCCTGCATGGAAAGTTGGATGAAGAGATCTACATGGCTCAACCTCCTGGGTGCGAGGATGGCAGTGGTCGTGTGTGGCGGCTGTGGAAGGCTCTGTACGGCCTAAAGTAGTTGCCCTAGTGTTGGAACAAGGACACCGGCACGCTCCTACGAGCCGGCTATGCCAAGAGCGCGGCGCACCCGTAGCTCTTCGTCTCCCAGCCTCTGCACCACTCACGGCCATATTGGTTTATGTTGATGACCTTTCCATCGCTTCGCCCGATCTGAAGGCTGTTCAAACAACCAAGGGATTGCTGCAGTGGACATGGAAAATGAAAGACGTGGGAGAACCTGTAGTGTTTCTAGGCATGTAGACTGCACGTGATCGCGTTTGTCGGACGCTCTTGGTCCACCAGGAGCGGTATGCTTTCACTCTGGGGGAGCGCTTCGTCGAGCTACTTAGCGACGTGCGCAGGACGTCGACCCCAATCACCCCAGACAGTCAGGTTGCTTTGAAAGTCAATGATCTAGCAGAACTGGGGAGCTAGTCGACGTGACCCTGTATTTGTGAGTCATTTACCCGCTCATGTACCTGGCCACGATGACACGGCCGGACATAGCTTTCACTGTCTACCTGCTTACGCAGTTCTCACAGCCACCACGTACGCGAGCTTTGGAGGCTACCCTCCAGTTCATTCGGTACGTTGTGTCCACTGCTCGGATTGGACTTGACTACCGTGGACAGGCCTCTGTAGTTCTTGACGGGCACACAAACAGTGACTGGGCATGGAGCCCAAACGGAAAGAGTCGTACTAGCTACATCTTCCTCAATTGAGGAACTGTTGTTTTGTGGCGAAGAAGTAAGCAAGGTCGCATCGCTCACAGTACCGCCGAAGCAAAGTATGTAGCTCAGGGTGCCGACGCGACTTAGAGTGTGTGGTTAGTGTGTCTCTTGCGTGAATTGCGTCAATCCATGTCCCTGGTTGTGCTTTGGTGTGACAATGAAAACGCAAAGGCTATCACGGAAAACACTGGTGTGTTTCATGCACGCATGAAGCACATCAATGTTGAGTACCATTGCGTCCGATATTTGGTGGATCGAGGTGAGGTTCAGGTCGTGTGGGTTGGCACCCATTCGCAACGGGCTGGTTTTCTTACAAAGGTCATCAACTGTACAAAGTTTCTTGCGGCTGTACGTTCTGTGGGATTGCACCTTGCTTGCACTGTGGACTGACCTCTACTCTTGAGCTGTGTCTGTTATCATTCACGATCGTTGTTCTTTTGCCATTGCGTGCGTTAGTTGTGTGACATTTCTAGTCTTGTTTGCCGTGTGGTCATGGGGGAGTGATATTGTACATACATCTTACTGTGACCTCTCGGCGCACGTCCTTTGTAGACTCCTGATGAAGCGGAGGGCACAGAAGACTGGGGGAGCAGACCGGAGCCGGGCAGAGAGCGTATGCATCACCTACAGACTGGCGGTATCATTGTCTTCTCCACCCTTGCTCTCTTTGTTTCTAGCAGCAGAGCCCCCGCTCTACNTCTTGTTTGCTGTGTGGTCATGGGGGAGTGATATTGTACATACATCTTACTGTGACCTCTCGGCGCACGTCCTTTGTAGACTCCTGATGAAGCGGAGGGCACAGAAGACTGGGGGAGCAGACCGGAGCCGGGCAGAGAGCGTATGCATCACCTGCAGACTGGCGATATCATTGTCTTCTCCACCCTTGCTCTCTTTGTTTCTAGCAGCAGAGCCCCCGCTCTACTCTTCTGTGTCACACTAGGTGACCTAGACTTGTCGTACTTGTGTCGTGCTGTTAATTGTGACTGGCATAGACGAATCCAAAACTCGGAACTGGCATAATGTGTTTTTTTTTGTTTCGAGTGGCTTTATGCCCTTGACGAGGGGATGAGCGCCGATGGGTGAGCTCGATAAGCGAGTCTCACCCGTAGGAACACATACTCTGGCTGTTTTCCACTCCAACTCCATGCACACGCCACCAATACTTGTCCCGTTTGTCCCTGTCTCTCCACACTGTCATGTGCAACGCATAGACACGAGGGAAGAAGTGTTGTGTGTGACTATTTGAGGTTGCACTTTTGGCGGGGCCATGTAAATGGATCCGTGGATGTTATTCGAGCTGAAGGTAGTTGTCAGGAGTTGAGTTGTCATTTTTGCTGTGGGCCAAATAGCCCTTCCACCCATTTTGTAAAGGGGGTAAGTGAGACCGTATCTGGCGCTTGAAAAACAGGTCTCCCCCGCCCGACAGTTGAAAGGACAAAAATAGAGTGCGCACTTGCTGCACCATGCTCAATTAGTGGCATGCGCTGTTGATCGAGCGGAGCGAGGAGGGACGTGTTCCACCCCTTCACGATTCATGCTCCCACGCGAGAATCACGAGGGAGTGAGTGCACCTTCTTTCCGGAACTCAACCTCCTTGCACAATGGGT
>SZWC01019357.1:13259-25528 GCA_023375785.1 Penium margaritaceum | reverse complement strand
CGCAAGCCACGCTTCCTTCTCATACCCTCACCTCCCGCATCACTTTACGAAAAGCACAAACCACAATCCTAGAACTCACTAATACTCCTGGACAAAGATTAAACAACCAACACGCCATTGAAGCAGAAGCATGCTCATGCTTTCAAGATATCTACAAACCTCCAAGACAAGTAGACACGTATCTAAAACTACTCCCGCCAGATCACCGGAAAAAACTACCTCCTCACGTATCACACGCCCTAACAGCTCCAATCATCGAGCTGGAGATTGCAGAGAGCATCCTTAGTTAGCCCCGACACAAAGCCCCAGGGCCAGATGGCCTCCCTGGGGAACTATACCACACCCTATGCGGGAACAACCTTCATTTCACGCAATCCCTCCTTCACTACTACCTGAACGTCCTTCAAAACCCCACAGCCCACAGACACTTCGCAGAAGCCATTACCACCCTCATCCATAAGAAAGGTGACAAAGACAAAATCTCACACTATAGACCAATCTCTCTTCTCAACGTTGAATACAAGATAATAGCAAAACTACTTGCAAACTGTCTCAACAAGGCAGAACCTTACATCATCCATCAAGACCAAACAGGCTTTGTCAAAGGCCGTAATATCCAACACACACTATCCCAGCTCCACGATGTCCAACACTGGGCCATTAAAAACAAAGAACAACTCTATTTCCTCACTGCGGACTTTGAAAAGGCATATGACACTCTAAGCAGACCCTACCTAATGCACGCTATGCTTCATCTCGGAATACCACTAGAATTCATGAAGTGGGTCCAACTACTACATAAGAACACTACCGCGCGTCTACTCATTAATGGAAAGCTATCTTCCCCCATCACCCTTCACTCTGGGGTTCGCCAAGGATGCCTTCTGGCACCCCTCCTTTTTATTTGTGCCATGGAATCCATCTCCATATACATTAAGGGACACCTTCAAGGAGTCCCATCCTTGTCTTACGACAACCGACGCTTCGCACGCTACGCGGACGACACAGCCCCACTCATCCGCTAGGTCCGAGAACTCAACCAAACTTGGAAGCTGTTCCGAACGATCGCCAACCACACGGGCCTCAAAGTTAGCCCCACCAAAACAGTCATCCTTTCCATAGGACAACACACTCAAATCCCCTCCAGACCACATTACCCAGTTTCACAAGGCCCGGTCCGCATTTTAGGAATCCGATTCCACTCGACACCAACGGCAGGAGCTACCTGGGACCCGATTATAGGTGAGATAAAAGCAGCTATCCCCATGTGGAACAACTTCCGGAGCCCTCTTTGTACAAAAGTAGTAGCAATCAACTCGTGCCTGAACCCAAAAATTCTCTAACATTCCTCCACTCTAGCTCCAACACAAGAAAACCTAAACTCCTTAACCGATGCACTCACACAATTCTTGTCATCCTACAGAGCCTCAGCAGACACCACAAGATTTATTCATTTACACACTCATCAAACCATTATCTGTCCACAAGCAGATCAAGGCTTAGCGGCTAAATGGCCTACACAACTCATTTGCGCCCAAGGTGCACAATGGGTCTACGAATTCCTGCAGCCCCCACTAGTAAAATGGAAACAAACAGTACTCGACACCCAGCAACTACCCAAACAAGGACATTTCTTCCTCTCCCACCCAACAATTCTCAACATCCGCTCCCTCCACCTAAGCACACGTTGGCGACAATACTTTTCCTCTTTCCTCGCAACCAACCCCACTATTCTTCCCCCGAACCTTACCTGACAGGATATCTCCAGGGAATACGTCGCCTACAACAGACACCTCCTCAAATCAGACGCCCAACCTTTTGGCATTCCCCCTCGAGAACGCTTCCTTTTCACCTCCGAAATACAAGTGAGACACCTTCACAACCCCGAGCTCCTCTCCCAGACACTAGGCAAACCACCCACTTAAAGCCAAAAAAGGGTACTCGAGGAAGTTCGATAGCACCTCCCCCTCTCTTGGGTGGCCATCATCACAAATCCCTCCCAACTCGCAGACATCTACAAATACACCCCGTACGTCACACTCCCTGCCCTCATAGGTCTCCCAATCAGCATAATCTACAAACTACGCCAAAGAGGTCGTGAAATCTGGGATTACCCAGTACAAGTATGTCTGATCACAGGGCGTCTCTGCCATCACACATGGGCACAACCCCGATCCTTTCTTGGAGCAGACTGCACACCAATCTACATTTAAAAAGGAGCTTTCCTCGGAACACCATACCAAACAGACATCCCAAGCTATCGAAAAAAAAAGGGAACCCGTCCCTCCAAGACCTTTACAAAACCCTCCTCAAATTTGAAAACCCATCCGCAACTCACAAGCCCAAATGGTAGGAGAAATACCCGAACATGATGTTTCAATGTCGATACATCCATGACAGCATCCTGACCGCAAGACGTCATGCTACGCATCATGTACCGGTCTATCCAGGTAAATCACAGATTCCGATTCCTTCCTCCCCCTTCATCCCCATTATGTCCACGATGCAACGAACCAGAAACAATCAAACACTGCTTCACACAATGCCGAGAGATAAAACCAATAGCTAAACAAATCCGCATCCTTTTCACCGCCTTCTTCCCCAAGACCCCGCCCACCCTTCCAAGCATTTTGATCGGACCCAACATCCCCACCAACGAGAGAAAAATATGGGAAATCACACGATCCACCATCTTCCATCGAATTTGGCAAGAGAGATGGGCTCAACCAAAACACAACCCCACCCCAACCATCATCGTGACCTCACCACAAGGCCTTCAGTAAAATCTCACCCACGCCGCATTGCGACTCTCCCAGCTCCCCCCCGGTCAAAAAAAGAAGAAGCTCCAGAATCAACTCCTCATTGAAGCTAATCACACCCCCTTCTTGTGTAGTGCACGAGAAGGTTGAGAAACCATAGAAATTCTCATTACACAGAAATTCCACTGCTGGTGGAAACACCCTGACATATACAAACTGTACATCTGTTTGGGGGGCCGGGTAGTGAAGCCGGCTCTAGTGCTCCTTGCAGATGCCGAGCTCACCATTACCCCCAAGCAAGTACTCCACAGCCCTTGGAGCTGCACGTTGCATGTCTGCCAGGCAAGCATTCCAATCCTCCTGCATTGTCACGTGGGTGAGATTCAAGAACAAAGAGCCCGACTGGGCCTGGCAATGAGACTGCACGTTCCGCATAAGGTACCATGTGCACTAGGTGTGGGTTGCACCCGGTAGTTTGGCCTCCACAACTTTCGCCAATCCTTTCTCATGGTCTGAGATGACCGTGGTTCCAACCTGTGCGGCAAACGGGTAGGCTGCTGCCACAAGCTTGTAGAACCAGATCCAGTTGGCCTCGTCCTCTCCAGACACGAGACCGTAGGCCGCAGGCATGGCGTTGTCGTTTGCATCAACTAACTGCATGATTATCAGTACCTGCTTGTGTCCATTCTTTAGGTGGGTACCATCCATGAAACTCACTCACTAAATGTACTCAAAATCTCTATGGCAGGCTCCGGGTGCGACAAAAACCCGATCGAACGCACCAGTCGTCCGGTCCTTCTCAGCCTTTGCGATGGCCAGCGGGTCGACCTTCAACAACTGCATGCAATAGCACGGGCGTCACGATTAGACCGAAAGTACAAAACATGACTGAAGCGGTTGAAGAAAAAACAAATGAATGAATAGGACAAAAGTGTCACATACCTCATCCACATATCCCGAGAACATGCTCTACGAACCGGACTTCTTGGCATACATCTTCTCCAAGCAAACCTTCTTGGCGTGGTACAAGGTGGTGTAGGGAACCTTGGTGCTGCCGACCTTCGTTACGACAGCCTGCAGCGCCTTTGCTGATGACGATGAGTGCTTCGCGAGGGTGCTTTCTATGTGCCAGACCACCCACGGCATGGAGCGCACTGGGTTACCTTGGGAGACTCCTTGGTCACAGAGGTGGCCATCGCTGAAGGACGTGATATTCAAGGCACCTGACTTCTTGTTGTACGTTGCACGAACGACCCACGGGTACTTCTTGTTGACGTATTGCTTGCACCGCGCCATGAAACGCGTGGGGTTGCTCTTAAGCCACCTCAGCGACATGCGGTTGAGCACCGCATGCTCTTCCGTGATAGCCGTGCATGCTGCCATATTCTCAAATGATGAGCCGCCTGGGAAGTTCACCTCGGCCTTCCGCTCCTTTCTCGTTGTAGGATCAGGTGTTGGCTTGGCGATGTTGGGTGATGTAGCCTTCGCCATGGCGTCCGCAGCCCATGCCTCATCATTGGACCGGACAGGGAGGCCTTTGGTCAAGTGCACACGATCACCTATACGCGACATCTGCAGTGGAGCCTCCGTTTTACGGTGTGGGGCACTATCTGATGCCGTGCGGGATGCATCGTCGGCCTCGTGAGAAGGAGTTTGTTGCGTCAAGCAAGGCTCGTCTGTCTCATTTTCGTAGCATTTTTCGGGTGGGAACCACAAAGATGTGAAAGCTCCACCGCGTCTGTGGTGCGTGTTCCCCGCTATCGGGAGACAACATGGGCATCTCGTGCAGAAAACATAGCTCTAAACAACTTACGTGCGCAAAATCGTCTCCCATGCGCGTTGCATGAGGCCTTCATACGTGAACATCATGGACGAGGAGCTGCACCGCAATGGCCAGCAATCCAAGAACACCCCACGACGGACAAACCTGCAACTAGAGAAAACATTTTCCAAGCTTAAGACAACAGCCGAGCCAAAACCATGATACACCTCCATGATGGGATGTACATTGCGACGTGTGAAACCTGTAGAACATGCAACGTGACAGGCTGTAGAAATCAGAAAGGAATCCANCCCTATCCTTGTAATGTCATATGTAAACCCCCCCTAAACACGGCGTCAGAACCCTATCAAACCAAGTCAATTACATTTCATGTTACACGTACGTCTGCCGACGACATTGTACAAAGTGGTGCCATTCTCGACGTTTGAATGAACCTCAAATATGTTAAAACAATGAAATAAATGTCAAGTGTGCCCATCATGACTAATAACCGGGGGCACAGCTGTCATGTCGGTTTTGACTATGGGCACCGCTGTCTTTTGTTTTCCGATTATGGATACCGCCGTCAATTTGTTTCCGACTATGGACACCGCCATCGGTTTGTTTTAGACTATGGACACCAAAGCTTTATCTCGTGAAACAATGGGTACATTACTATTCCCTCCTAATGGTAGTTGGCCGAATGACCCTCGACTGTCAAAGTGATAGTTGAGGTCTCGCAATGCGGTGGGCTGTTTGTGTAAATGCCTATTCGGAAAGATTAGTGATGTTTTGATGTGAGTCGTCCCCGCCTGTTTGCATAGCTTACTGTGACCACTCGATCGTGTCCATGCTTGCGCAGATCCCTCATGCCGACACAACAGGTTTCGGAGCACCGACGTGTGGCGGCTCCACCCACCACTAGCTGCAAGACAGGTGCCACGACATCCCGTGTGCTTGCCCGGGTGCTTTGCAGTTTTTCTACAGACGCTAGGGTTTTCTCACTGGACTGGCTCACGAGCCCAATTTGCATGTTTTGCATGACTTGTGTATGTGGCCAGTCCTAACGTCTGGCTTGATATTTTGCATCTCTAGGATCAGACGGTGTTGCGTTTGGATGCCTGTGCACAGAGTTTTGGCCAAAACAGTGGTTTGGGCCAGTTCTAGACAAATTCACACTATTGTGTGCGTCACCCGCCGTGTGCCACGGCAGTTGCTGTGTGCTTGTCAGTTGTCATCTCTTTCTGCATTACAAAGCTATTGGAGCTTTTGAGACTTTCCATATCTCCCTAGCCTGACCGTTGCTGTTTCTTGCATGTGCTTGCTTGCTAGTGCGCCAACTGACTGGACGGTGTCTCCACATTAGGAGTAGTAAGATTAGGAAGCTTCCTAGCAGTTTGTCAATGGGCTCATGTACGTCTTGTATGTAACACTTCCCCCTCTTTTAGCTGCGACGTCTCGGCGCGCTTACACATGTGGCTCCGTGACGGCGATAGTATCTGTCGGACCAAATGATCGGCGTTGGAGAGGTTATCATAAGATTCCTAGTCTCCCCCTAGGCTGCAAGAGCTGTCAGCTAGGCACTAGCTGGAAAGATACATCTACTATCCCTGCATGTAGAAATCTATAAAATTTCACCTATAGAGAACAAGACATCTCCCCGTGGCTGAAACGATCCTAGGAAGAATGATCAAATAACGGCTACACCTGCGAGCGGGTGTAGATGTGAAACCGTCATCGAAGAGGGGAGGATGAGGCTAAAATGACTACCATGTCCACAACTCACTCATTCACAGTCTCACGCCTATCACTCACCAACTCCATAGTAGTAGGGGAAGAGTAGGTAAGTCTCACCTCACTTGCATAGAGACTGCTAGAGATCCCAGCTGGCATGGTCCTAGGTATCACCCTCATCTGACTCAGAGGGTGCAGGAGTGTTGAAGACGCTGCCAAATGCTCCATGTTGAGGAGAGGAGATAGAGGCTTGATCCTTCACATCTGGTAGATGCCTGATGGTCCAATCAGGAGAATCTCGAGCTGTATGTGCTTAGGAGACGGTTCTTGAAGCTCCTGGAATGGAGGATGAAGACGGAGTTGGATCTGTGTGTGTGGAGTGCACTCCTATAGATGGTACAACAACCGCACACTCCAGGATGGGTAAGTGCTCTTGCACTATAACCAACTCACCCGGGAGATGAGAGGCACACTCACGCATCTCTGCATGGCCCTCCTGAGCGACTGTGCGAAGCTCAAACTCAACATCCTCGAGAATAGATAACACCTCTATGTAGGTGGTAGACAAGGAGTCTACCACACGGCATAGCACCTCCACCTCCATCTCTGCTACTCAAAACTGAGCGACTGAAGCTGCTGGGTCTCCTTAAGAGGCACCTCTACACAGATCATCGGACTTGGAGGAGTGTCATGCTCTGAGATAGGAGATATGCATGNTATGTCATCACCACCCAATTCCTCACAATCCTCATCTTGCGAGGCCCTGTCTCAGAGTGTAATGGAGCCATGTGAGCTATGGCCAGTACAACCCTCAATTATCAGCTCGGCCAACGTACTCTGTAGTGCACGCAACCACTCACTCCTCCCCATGTCCCCAATGAAGGGATCCTTGGATACCACCTCTGGCGTGGAGGTGTTGACAAACAATGCCTCGCAGACCACAATGACATAGATCTCTTGGGCACTGATCAGGGAACAAATCTTGTCCTCCTTAGCTCTGCATTCCAGACAGGGATGACTAGGTGCTGCCGACTTAGTGAAGGAAACTGACCCTGTCATCACTACCATAGGTGGGCAACACTCGAATGCCCCACCATGATCTCGGATGCCATAATGGTGTCTCTATCAGCTGTTACACGATCGCTGATAGCTGAGGGAACAAGAGGCATAGCTGATGCTGTGTATGCAGCTGAGGCTGCCAATGTGGCTGATGCTACTGATGTAGATGATGCCGCGGATATAGCAGATGCTACCGTTATACATGCTGCCGTATTACTTGATGTTGACAAGGGTGTCGATGCACCTGGTGAAGTTGATGTAGTGGATGAAGCTAAGAATGAAGATGAAACGGATGAACCAACTGAAGTGGCAGATGAAGCAACTGGTGCCGTTGGTACATCTGTGAAAGGTAGTGCAACTGTCATATCTGGCGAATCTTTCACAACTAATCCAGCTAGTGCTATAAGCAAAGAAGATGATGTAGAAGAGGCTGACGTTGTTGAAGCTTTGGACACAACAGATGACGCTGATCCTGCTGATACTCTCGACGTGGTAGATGGAGCAGTTGGTGCTGATGGTGCAGAATTCACAACTGATGCAACTGGTGTTCTAAGCAAAGCAGGTCTTGTAGAAGAGGCTGACTTGATTAAACTTCTGGATGTAGTAGATTCCGCAGATGCTACAATTGCTTTTGACGTGACATATGGAGTAGCTAGTGCTGATGGTTTTGAAATTGTGGATGTACACAACGTAGATAAGGCTAATGCTGCTAATGCCACCGATGTTGCAGATGTTGTAGAGGAAGCTGATGTCAGCGATGCAACACATGTAGCAGATGGGACAGTTGATGTTGCTAGTGCAGGTATCGTAGCTAATGCAGCTATTGCAGAAGACATAGATGTTGGCCTGAGGGTGAGTGTGCACCCTGGAGGGTCCCTAGCAGTGGCTGGTTCACACCACCAACTGTTTTTGGAGAGACTGAAACTGTGGAGGCAACCGGTTCCAAGGATGACAGAAAACTGGTCAGAGAGTGAGGCAATAGTTTTGGCCTCAATTGACTAGGAATGAACACTTGATCAAAGCTCACAAGCAGTGGCATTTTATTGCCACTGATATAAGCTTTCCAGAACACCAAAGCATGCCAGATTTGAAGCCTCCTAGCAGATTCTATGGCTTCTAGAGTGTCTATTGGTAGGCTATCCTTTTTCCCACCTAGGAAGGCATCCCTTCCCTCCTCTAGAAGCTTCTACCCCTTCCTAGATTCCTCAGCTTGCTTCTAGTAGGAGGGAAGGTGTCCAGAAGACCTAGACACCTCTAGATGCCTTGTAGGACAAGTCACCCCTTCTAGAAGGTGTGCCACCTTCCTGGACCCTCACCTGGCCTTCTAGAAACTTAAAGAGGAACTCTAGAGGTTGAGCTTGCTTCCTGGCATCTGTTTTCCACCTCCCTTGAGGCAGGGCAGAATTTNTTTATCTTGTGGGACTTGAACCCAGGCCCCTGCCTCTAGAGGTGGACACCATTAACCACTAAGCCACTAAGGCTTGTCTTTTTGGTGTTCCTTTTTGGAGTCACTCCTGCCATGGTGAGGAGCATCACTCCAACAATAGATGGTACTATAGATGATGCAAAAGACATGGATGTAGACGATGTAGATGGGGCTTATGCTATCGCTGCCCATGGACCTGCTCCAACAGATGTAGCACTAGGTACTCCTACTCCATGCTTAGTGCTCACTTTCGCTGTCGAAGTCAACGTTGCTCCGACTGAAGTAGCACTAGTTGCTCCTACTCCATCCTTGGTGCTCAGTGTCGCAGTCGAAGTCAAAGTTGAGAGATGCACACATCTCCCCTCAACCGGTGTTACGATAGAAGATGGAGGGGATGAAGATGTGCTAGAGACGAGACGAGTAGGACGTGCTGGAAGCTGACGATGGCATTGAGTAGGAGGCTGACTGTGAGAGGTAATAAAAAGTGGCTCAACCGTCAAGGGCATGACACCAGTGGTGCAAAGAATGGAGAGAATGGTTGCATACTAAGATGAAAGGTCCAGTGAAGCCGGAGAAGGTCCGTCAGAGGAAGATGAAGATGATGAAGGAGATGACGATAATTAGGGAGAGGAGGAATCAATCCAGTCTGAGAAAAGGTGGTCCCAGATCTCTTGCATCCTCTCCCAAAGACTCTAAAGCTTGGCGTACAGGATCGACAAAGTGCCAGAGGGGAGAACGGACGAATGAGGTAACTCCGCCTGCTGTGGAGTATGAGGAAACGCACGGGACTAGAGCCAGGGTGGATGCCACTGATTAGGGCGCAAACGACAGTGGCGCCAACCGTGACATCCATTGCCACATAAGTGGAAAGAAAATCCACGGAAGGGTGGATCTTGCCGTGGAAGGATATGACCAATCCGCTGAGGGTCATGGGGATGATGATGGAGTATGCCATGTCCAGGCGATGTAGGGACTGACCACCTGAGCGGTTGGAGGGATGCATCACGAAAAGGTGGTGCTGGCGACCAAAAATCAACCCATGAAGTTGGCTGATAATGAGGAAGANACTGTGAAGAATGCTGACTCTTAGTGGTGTAGAAACCGACCACAGGGGTGGCTGTCCAGCAACACCATGGGATGGTGGTGCCGGCAGTAGGATCATCGTGTCCGGAGACAAGCGGTGATGAGAGTGAGCGTAAGGTACGATGGCTCCCGGCGGCACAGATGCAAACCACGGGATCACATGCCTTGGGAAATCATGTGGTGGTGATCCCGGCTGTGGCATCCGCATGTCGGCGGATCACAAATGGTAAGAGAGCACACTTACCACATACACTAGCCCCACGCATTGGGGTCCTTCTTCACAACATAGTTTTTGGCCACATAGGACAAAAGATAAAGGTGTGCTTGGACACATAAAAAGAATAAGTGCAGTGAGTGTACTCTTAGTGTGTTTTTACATGGTGATGGAGTGCACTTGCCACATACACTTGTCCCACGCAATAGGATCCTTCCTAACAAGAGAATTGTTTGGCCACATAAGATAAAAGCACACTCTTCCTATACACAATTGAATAAGTATAATAATGGATGTAAGGAACTCCCTTTGAAGCGATCACACTCATGGCATACACTTTCAGAAGCACGTGGGCACCGACTTTGAGCGTTGCATCTGCATGTCGGCAGTCNATGTCCAAATCTGCTTGAAGTCATGTGTGGTAGACTCCACTGTGGGCAGGTTGCTAGCGATGTGCAAAGTGAGGGGCGTGGCGGGCACCGTCCCGTTCACCACCTCAAATGGCGCCTTGCTGGTGGAGGTGGACATGACGGATTTGTACGCCAGTTCAACAACCGGCAACTGCTGGTTCCATGCCGTCTCGTCTAGATCATCAACTAAACAGAGGAGCTGCTCCAGTATCTGGTTCATTTGCTCTGTGTGTCCGTCAGTTTTGGGATGAAAACCGGTCAAAAACTACACCTTGCTGTCGTACCGCTCCATGAGTGCTCGCCAAAACTTGCTTGTGAAGCACGGGTCACGGTCGCTCACAATGGATCGCGGCAAACCATGGAGGCGTACCATGTGCTCGAGGAACAGCCGAGCCATGCCTTTCGCGCTCACCGTATCACGATTCTCAAGGAAGTGCGACATCTTGCGGCAGTGATCCACCACCACCAACACTGCATTGTGACATGCCGTTGTCTTGGGCAAGCTTGTGATGAAGTCCATGGAGATTTCTTGCCATGGCTGCTCGAGGACGGACAAGGGTTGAAGGAGACACAGGGTCTTTGTCCTTTGTGCCTTGTGGCGTTGGCACACGTCACAACTCCGGCAGAATTCGGTCACCTCCGACGACATGGTGGGCCACAAAAAGAAGAGAGCCACCATCTTCAATGTCTTGTCAGTGGAGAAGTGGCCTCTTGGGCCACTGTCATGGCACTCCTCCAAAATGAGTTGCTGAAGCGCGGACACCGTGGGAACCACTTCTTGCTGCGTGCCGTGCNCGCCTAGTATCCCTCCTTGAAGAGCTTCACAAAGAATTCATCCTCGTGGATGGTGAGAGACACGACCTGCATCATCAAGTCCGGTCGTCATCAGAGTGCGTCGGTTGGGTTGATGCAACCCGGCCGGTACATGATCTCGTAGTCGAAGTGTGACTCGAGGTACTCCACCCAATGCGCTTGCCGTCAACTCAGGTTCAGCTGCGTGTTGAAGTACTTCAACGTGTGGTGGTTGGTGTAGACCGTGCATTTCTATGCCTCGTGATAGCACTGCCAGTTCTTGAATACTGCGACCATGACAAGCATCTCCTTGTCATGGGTGGCCTAGTTTAGCTTCACCCCGCACAACTTGCACGAGTAGAAGGCGCCCGGCCGCGAACTATTGCCAAAGTATTGGCAAAGAATACCACCAATGGCCATGTTCAATGCATCCGTAGTCATGTTAAACTCACAGCCGCTATCGGCCAAGTGCAAGGCCGGCGCGAAGGTCAGAGCCCCTTTGAGATTTTCAAAGGCTTCTTGTTCGCTGACTTCCCAAATCCACTCGTGATCCTTGCAAGTGAGATTGGAAAGTGACACTAACATCCCCAAGGATGTTAGCGTCAAGGATGAACCTGTAGTAATAGTTGCAAAAACCAAGGTACACTTGTACATCATGCACATTATACAACTTCGACCGCTCTTGCATGGCCAATACCTTGCGTGGGTCCACGGAAATCTGTCCATTACCAATGGCATGTCCAAGGAATTCAACTTTTTTCACCGTGAACTCACACTTAGTGAGCTTTGTAAGAAAATTCTTCTTCCTCAAAATGTGGAGGACCTTCTTCACATGCTCCTCATGCTCCGCCATGGTCCTGCTATACACCAAGATGTTGTTGAGGTACATCACCACAAAGTCATCCAAGTATGGCCTGAATATGTTGTGCATTGCCGCCATAAAGGTGTCCGGCTCATTGGTCAACCCAAAAGGTATCACGAGGAGCTTGTAGTGACCATAGCGGGTGCGGAAGGCCAAATTTTGCACATC
>SZWC01019356.1:35865-45882 GCA_023375785.1 Penium margaritaceum | reverse complement strand
ACTCCGCAACCAGTTCGCACCACTCCGCAACCAGTTCGCACCACTCCGCAACCAGTTCGCACCACTCCGCAACCAGTTCGCACCACTCCGCAACCAGTTCGCACCACTCCGCAACCAGTTCGCACCACTCCGCAGCCAGTTCGCACCACTCCGCAACCAGTTCGCACCACTCTGCAACCATTACGTACCACTCCGCAACCCGTTCGCACCCCTTTGCAACCAGTTGACACCACTCCGGAACCAGTTTGCACCACACCGCAACCAGTTCGCACCACTCCGCAACCCGTTTGCACCACTCCGCAACCAGTTTGCACCATTCTGTAGCCAGTTTGCACCACTCCGCAACTAGTTGGCACCACTACCCAACCAGTTCACACCACCCTGCAACCGGTTTGCACCACTTCGCAACCGGTTCGCACCACTCCGCAACCGGTTCGCATCACTCGGCAACCACTTCACACCACTCCGCAACCAGTTCGCACCACTCTACAACCAGTTCGCACATTTCCGCAACCAGTTGGCACCACTCCGCAACCAGTTCGCACCACTCCGCATCCAGTTCGCACCACTACGCAACCAGTTCGCACCACTCCGCAACCGGTTCGCACCATTCCGCAACCAGTTTGCACCACTCCACAACCGGTTTGCACCACCCCGCAACCCGTTTGCACCACTCCGCAACCGGTTCGCATCACTCCACAACTAGTTCGCACCAGTCCACACCCAGTTCGTAACACTCCGCAACCAGTTTGCACCACTCCGCAACCCGTTTGCACAACTGCGCAACCAGTTTGCACCACTCCACAACCAGTTCCCACCACTCCGCAACCAGTTCGAACCGCACCGCAACCAGTTCGGACCACTGCGCAACCAGTTTGCACCACTTTGCAACCAGTTCGCACCACTCTGCAACCAGTTCGCACCACTCCGCAGCCAGATCAGACCACTCCGCAATCGGTTAAAACCACTCTGCAACCAGTTCGCACCACTCCGCAACCAGTTCGCACCACTCCGCAACCAGTTTGCACAGCTCCGCAACCAATTTGCTCCACTCCGCAACCAGAGAGCACCACCCCGCAACCAGTTCGCTCCACTCCGCAACCGATTCGCACCACTCCGCAACCAGTTCGCACCACTCTTCAACCAGTTTGCACCACTCCGTAACCAGTTTGCACCACTCCGCATCCAGTTCAAACCCCTCCGCAACCAGTTCGCACCTCTCCGCAACCAGTTCGCACCACTCGGCAAGCAGTTCGCACCACTCCGCAACCAATTCGCTCCACTCCACAACCAGTTCGCACCACATCGCAACCTGTTCGCACCACTCCAAAACCCGTTCACACCACTCCGCAACCAGTTTGCACCACTCCGCATCCAGTTCAAACCCCTCCGCAACCAGTTCGCACCTCTCCGCAACCAGTTCACACCACTCCACAACCAGATCGCACCACTGCGCAACCAGTTCGCACCACTCCGTAACCAGTTCGCACCACTGTGCACCCAGTTTGCACCAAGTATGAAAAAGCAAGCACAAGGAGCTTCAATACGTTGTGGCACGGTGTGGATACCATGCACGATGACCAGCCAAAGTAGGCATATGCCACTGCACATGACCAAATAATGGCACTAGGTGTGGTAAACCTTGACAACTCATAACACGAGTCACAAATGGTCAGGGTGGAATATAATGGTTTGTGAAAACTAGTTATTGAGTGGCAAGTACAGATACCTTCAATATGTAGTGGCACAGTGTGGCTACAATCCACAATGACCAACCAATGTATGCATATGTCACTGCCCATGAACAAAGAATTTCACTTCAGATGGTCAGCGTTGACAACTCACAATACGAGTCACTGATAGTCAGAGGCGGTAACAATGGTTTGGGAACACTAACTATCAACGAGAAAGCACAAAGACCATCAATACGTAATGACACGGGGTGGTAACCACGTACATTGACAAACCAAACTAGGCATATGTCACTAACAATGACCAAATAATTTCAATAAGAGTGGTCAACCTTTGCAACCGATAACATGAGTCACAAATGGTCAGAGGGGAAACAATGGGTTGAGAACACTAGTTATCAACTAGCAAGTAGAAAGATTTTCAACAAGTAGTGGCACAGTGTGGCTAGCGTGCACAGTGACCAACCAAAGGATGCATATGTCACTGCCCATGAACAAAGAATTTCACTCCAGATGGTCAGCGTTGACAACTCACAACACGAGTCATGGATATTGAGAGGGGGTATCAATGGTTTGGGAACACTAACTATCAACGAGAAAGCACAAAGACCATCAATACGTAATGACACGGCATGGTAACCACGTACATTGACAAACCAAACTAGGCATATGTCACTGACTATGGCCGAAGAAGTCCACGATGTGTGGTCAAAATTCACACCTCATAACACGAGTCACAAATGGTCAGAGGGGAAACAATGGGTTGAGAACACTAGTTATCAACTAGCAAGTAGAAAGATTTTCAACAAGTAGTGGCACAGTGTGGCTAGCGTGCACAGTGACCAACCAAAGGATGCATATGTCACTGCCCATGAACAAAGAATTTCACTCCAGATGGTCAGCGTTGACAACTCACAACACGAGTCATGGATATTGAGAGGGGGTATCAATGGTTTGGGAACACTAACTATCAACGAGAAAGCACAAAGACCATCAATACGTAATGACACGGCATGGTAACCACGTACATTGACAAACCAAACTAGGCATATGTCACTGACTATGGCCGAAGAAGTCCACGATGTGTGGTCAAAATTCACACCTCATAACACGAGTCACAAATGGTCAGAGGGGAAACAATGGGTTGAGAACACTAGTTATCAACTAGCAAGTAGAAAGATTTTCAACAAGTAGTGGCACAGTGTGGCTAGCGTGCACAGTGACCAACCAAAGGATGCATATGTCACTGCCCATGAACAAAGAATTTCACTCCAGATGGTCAGCGTTGACAACTCACAACACGAGTCATGGATATTGAGAGGGGGTATCAATGGTTTGGGAACACTAACTATCAACGAGAAAGCACAAAGACCATCAATACGTAATGACACGGCATGGTAACCACGTACATTGACAAACCAAACTAGGCATATGTCACTGACTATGGCCGAAGAAGTCCACGATGTGTGGTCAAAATTCACACCTCATAACACGAGTCACAAATGGTCAGAGGCAGAACCAATGGTCTAAGAACATCATGTATCAACTAGCAAGCACAAGGACCTTCAACAAGTTGTGGCACGGTGTGGGTACCATGCAAGATGACCAGCCTAAGTAGGCATATGTCGGTGACCATGACCAAATAATGTTAATAAGTGTGGTAACCTTTGACAGATCATAACACGAGTCACTAATGGTCAGAGTGGAAGACAATGGTTTGTGCATACTAGGTATCGAGTAGCAAGTACAAATACCTTCAATATGTAGTGGCACAGCATGGCTATCATGCACACTGACCATGACCAACGAATTTCACTTCATGTGGTCAGCGTTGAGAGCTCACAACACAAGTCACATATAGTCAAAGGGGGGTAACAGTGGTTTTGGAACACTAGCCATTAACCATAAAGCACAAATACCTTTAACATGTAGTAACATGGCGTGGTAACTATGTACAGTGACAAACCAAAGTAGGCATATGTCACTAACGATGACGAAAAAAATTTCACAGGGTGTGGTCAATATTGAAAACTCATAACACGAGTCCCAAATGGTGAGAGGGGGAAAAAATGGATTGGGAACACTTGTTGTCAACCAGCAAGTATGAAGAATTTCAAGAAGAAGTGGCACGGTTTGGCTAGCGTGCACATTGACCAACCAAAGGATTAATACGTCACTGAATATGACCAAAGAAATCCAGTATGCGTGGTCAACACTAACAACTCATAACACCAGTCACAAATGGCCAGAGGGAGAGACAATGGTTCAGGAACCCTACGCATGGACTAGAAAGGACAAATCAGTTCAATACTTAGTGGCACGGTGTGGCTACTATGCACACCAAAGAACCAAACTAGGCATATGTCACTGACCATGACCAAAGAATTTCAATATGGATGCTCACCGTGCACCAACCATAACCCGAGTCACAAATGGTCAGAGGGGGGAACAATGGTTCGGGAATATCCGTTTTCAACTAGCAAGTACAACGCCCTTCAATCAGTAGTACCACGGTGTGGCTACCATGCACAATGACCGACCAGAATAGGCATATGTACTGCCCTTGACGAAAGAAATTGGCTGTGTGTGGTCAACGTTGACAACTCATAATACGAGTCACAAATGGTAGTAGGGGGAAACAGTGGTTTGGGAACACCAAGTACCAAATAGGAAGCACAAGGAGATTCAATACGTTGTGGCACAATGTGGATACCACGCACGATGACCAACCAAAGTAGGCATATGTCACTGACCATGACCAAATAATGTCAATAAGTGTGGTAGACTTTGACAGCTCACAACACGAGTCACAAATGGTCAGAGGCGGAACCAATGGTCTGGGAACATTGACAACTCATAACACGAGTCACAAATGGTCAGGGGGAGAGCAATCGTTTGAGAACCCTATGCATGGACTAAAAAGGACAAACAACTTCACTACGTAGTGGCACGGTGTGGCTAGCGTGCACAGTGACCAAGCAAAGGATGAACACATCACTGACTAAGACCGAAGAAATCCAGTATGCGTGGTCAACATTGACGGCTCATAACACGAGTCACAAATGGTCAGGGGGAGAGCAATCGTTTGAGAACCCTATGCATGGACTAAAAAGGACAAACAACTTCACTACGTAGTGGCACGGTGTGGCTAGCGTGCACAGTGACCAAGCAAAGGATGAACACATCACTGACTAAGACCGAAGAAATCCAGTATGCGTGGTCAACATTGACGGCTCATAACACGAGTCACAAATGGTCAGGGGGAGAGCAATCGTTTGAGAACCCTATGCATGGACTAAAAAGGACAAACAACTTCACTACGTAGTGGCACGGTGTGGCTAGCGTGCACAGTGACCAAGCAAAGGATGAACACATCACTGACTAAGACCGAAGAAATCCAGTATGCGTGGTCAACATTGACGGCTCATAACACGAGTCACAAATGGTCAGGGGGAGAGCAATCGTTTGAGAACCCTATGCATGGACTAAAAAGGACAAACAACTTCACTACGTAGTGGCACGGTGTGGCTAGCGTGCACAGTGACCAAGCAAAGGATGAACACATCACTGACTAAGACCGAAGAAATCCAGTATGCGTGGTCAACATTGACGGCTCATAACACGAGTCACAAATGGTCAGGGGGAGAGCAATCGTTTGAGAACCCTATGCATGGACTAAAAAGGACAAACAACTTCACTACGTAGTGGCACGGTGTGGCTAGCGTGCACAGTGACCAAGCAAAGGATGAACACATCACTGACTAAGACCGAAGAAATCCAGTATGCGTGGTCAACATTGACGGCTCATAACACGAGTCACAAATGGTCAGGGGGAGAGCAATCGTTTGAGAACCCTATGCATGGACTAAAAAGGACAAACAACTTCACTACGTAGTGGCACGGTGTGGCTAGCGTGCACAGTGACCAAGCAAAGGATGAACACATCACTGACTAAGACCGAAGAAATCCAGTATGCGTGGTCAACATTGACGGCTCATAACACGAGTCACAAATGGTCAGGGGGAGAGCAATCGTTTGAGAACCCTATGCATGGACTAAAAAGGACAAACAACTTCACTACGTAGTGGCACGGTGTGGCTAGCGTGCACAGTGACCAAGCAAAGGATGAACACATCACTGACTAAGACCGAAGAAATCCAGTATGCGTGGTCAACATTGACGGCTCATAACACGAGTCACAAATGGTCAGAGGGAGAGACAATGGGTTGGGACCATATGTATCCACTAGAAAGGACAAGGAACTTCAATACGTAGTGGCACGGTGAGGCTAATATGCACACCAAACAACCAAACCAGGCATATATAACTGACCATTGCACCATTGTGACAGTTTTCATGTGACCAAAGTACCATAAACGCGGTGAAAGTGTGACCAAAGCACCATTGAGACAGTTTTCGTGTGACCAAAGTACCATAAACGCGGTGAAAGTGTGCCCAAAGCACCGTTGAAACAGTTATAATGTGGCAAACATATCATAGACGAGGTGAAAGTGTGACTAAGGAACATCAAAATAGCGATAACGTGACAAATGCACTATAGACATAGTGAAAGTGTGACCAAAGTACCATTGAAACAGCAATAATGTGACCTAAGTACCATCGACAGTGAAAGTGGGACCAAAGCACCATTGAAAATTTGAAAATGTGACGTAAGCACCATAGACAACGTTAAATTGTGACCACAGCAACATTAAAACACTGATAATGTGACATAAGCACCATTGACACAATGAAAGTGTGACAAAAGCACCATTAAACAGTGAGAATGTGACCAAAGCACTATATACAAAGTGAAAGTGTGACCATATCACCATTGAAATCGTGATCATGCAGCGTAAGCAGCACAGACACCTTACAAATGTGACCAAAGGACCATTAAACTAGTGATAATGTCACGTCACCACTAAAGACACACAGAAAGTGTGACTAAGGCACCATTGAAACGGTGAAACTGNCACCGTTCAAACTATGATAATGTGACCTAAGCACTACAGACACGGTTGAAGTGTGACCAAATCAACATTGAAACAGTGACAATGTCACCTAAGCACTATGGGCACCGTGAAATTGTGATCAAACCACCATTGAAGCTGTGATAATGTGACATAAGCACCACAGACACAGTAAACGTGTGACCAGAGCACCATTGAAACAGTGATCATGTTACCAAGGCACCATAGACAAACTGAACGTGTGACCCAAGCACCATTGAAACAGTGAGAATGGGACAAAAGCACCATACAAACGTACAAGAATGACCAAAGCACTATTGAAACAGTGATAACGTGACATAAGGACCATAAACGTAGTGCAAGTATGACCAAAGCACCGTTGAAGTAGTGATAACCTGACTCAAGCACCATGGACACAGCGACATTGTGACCAAGGCACAATTGAAACAGTGATAAGCTGACCAGAGCACCATAATCGCCGTGAAACGTGTGACCAAAGCACCATACAAACAGTGATGACATGACCTAAGCACTATCGACACACTCAATGTGTGACCAACGCACCATTGCGATGGTGATAAAATGAAATAGGCACAATAGACACAGTGAAGGTGTGACCAAAGTACTATAGAAACAGTGATAATGCGACCTAAAGACAGGAAAGACACAGTGAAAATGTGACCAAAGCATCATTGAAACAAGAAAAACATGACCTAAGCACTATAGACGTAGTGAAACATGACCAATGCACCATTGAAACGGTGATACACTGACCAAATCACCATAGATACAATGAAAGTGAGAGAAACGCATTATCAAAACAGTGGTAATATGATTATAGCACTATAGACACGGTGACAGTGTGAGCAAAGTACCATTGAAACAGTGATAATATGATAGGGGCACAATAGACTCAGTGAAAATGTGACCAAGTCACCGTTGGAACATTGAGAATGCGACCAAAGCACCACAGCCACAGTGAANCCAAATCACCGTTCAAACTATGATAATGTGACCTAAGCACTACAGACACGGTTGAAGTGTGACCAAATCAACATTGAAACAGTGACAATGTCACCTAAGCACTATGGGCACCGTGAAATTGTGATCAAACCACCATTGAAGCTGTGATAATGTGACATAAGCACCACAGACACAGTAAACGTGTGACCAGAGCACCATTGAAACAGTGATCATGTTACCAAGGCACCATAGACAAACTGAACGTGTGACCCAAGCACCATTGAAACAGTGAGAATGGGACAAAAGCACCATACACACGTACAAGAATGACCAAAGCACTATTGAAACAGTGATAACGTGACATAAGGACCATAAACGTAGTGCAAGTATGACCAAAACACCGTTGAAGTAGTGATAACCTGACTCAAGCACCATGGACACAGCGACATTGTGACCAAGGCACAATTGAAACAGTGATAAGCTGACCAGAGCACCATAATCGCCGTGAAACGTGTGACCAAAGCACCATACAAACAGTGATGACGTGACCTAAGCACTATCGACACACTCAATGTGTGACCAACGCACCGTTGCAATGGTGATAAAATGAAATAGGCACAATAGACACAGTGAAGGTGTGACCAAAGTACTATAGAAACAGTGATAATGCGACCTAAAGACAGGAAAGACACAGTGAAAATGTGACCAAAGCATCATTGAAACAATAAAAACATGACCTAAGCACTATAGACGTAGTGAAAACATGACCAATGCACCATTGAAACGGTGATACACTGACCAAATCACCATAGATACAATGAAAGTGAGAGAAACGCATTATCAAAACAGTGGTAATATGATTATAGCACTATAGACACGGTGACAGTGTGAGCAAAGTACCATTGAAACAGTGATAATATGATAGGAGCACAATAGACTCAGTGAAAATGTGACCAAGTCACCGTTGGAACATTGAGAATGCGACCAAAGCACCACAGCCACAGTGAAAGTGTGGCCAGAGCACCATTGACACAGTGATAATGTGACCTAAGTACCATAGACAGTAAAAGCGTGACCAAAGCACCATTGAAACAGTGATAATGTGACGTAAGTACCATAGAAAANGTGAAAGTGACCAAAGCACCATTGAACTAGTGACAATGTGACCAATGCACTATACACATAGTGGATATGTTACCAAAGCATCATTGAAATAATGATAACATGACCTAAGAACCATAAACACAGTGAAAGTGTGACCAAATCACCATTGAAACAGTAGTGGTGTGACCAGAGCACCATGGACATAGTGAAAGTGTGACCAAAGCAATATTAAAGTACTAAAAATGTGAAGTAATCACTAGAGACACATTGAAAGGGTGACCTTAGCACCATTGGAACAGTGATAATGTCACCTAAGCACCAATGACATCGTGAAAGTGTGAACAAAGCATGATTAAAACAGCGATAAGGTGACCTAAGCACTAAAGTCATAGTCAAACATGACCAAAGCTCCATTGATACCGCGATACAGTGATAAAAGGACCATAGACACAGTGCAAGTGTGACCAAAGCACCATTCAAACGATGGTGATGTTACCAATTCACCATAAACACAATAAACGTGTCACTAAAGCACCATTGAAATAGCGCTGATGTTACCAAAGTACCGTAGACACAAAGGAAATGTGACCGGAGCACCATCAAAATTGTGATAATGTGACAAGCACACCATGGACACATTGAAAGTGTGACCAAAGCACCATTAAAACACAAATGATGTGACCAAAGCACGGTAGACACGATGAAAGNTCCCACAGTGAAAGTGTGACCAAATTAGTGTTTTGGTTACAATATCAATGTTTCAATGGTGCATTGGTCACTTTCACAATGTATATGGTGCTTTGCTCACATTATCAAGGTTTCAATGGTGCTTTGTCTACACTTTTAATGTGTTTACACTGCTCTGGTCACACTACCACTCTTTCAACTTTTACTCTCTCTATATTGACTATAATCACTTTATAACTGTTTTAAAGATCATCTGGTCACCCATCCACCATGTCTATGGTGATTTGGACACTGTATCAGTTTAAATGGTGCTTTGGTCACATGGTCATTGTGTATATGGTGCTGACATGACATCATCACTATTTTAGTTGTGTTTTGGGCAGACAATCAATGTTCTATGGCGCTAAGGTTACTTTGTCAATATTTCAATGGTTCTTTGGTCACACATTCACTGTATCTATGGTGCCTATGTCACACCATCCCTGTTTCAATGGTGCTTTAATCACACTTCAACAGTGTCTTTGGTTCTTATGTCACATTATCATTGTTTCAATGGTGCTTTGGTCACACTTTCACAGTGCCTATGGTGCTTAGGCCAC